>PVJS01049071.1:0-14800 GCA_004027185.1 Glis glis
ATGGTGCCAAACTGGTAACAGGTATTTAAGAGGCAACAGGAGGCCTAAAGTGGCACATAGAAAGCAAAGGCTGTAGCTGGTTTCTGTCACCATAAGGATCTCAGCATTATGTCTCAGAATCCCAAGAAGATGACCAGAAATGTTGCAAAGACAAGGAACTACAACTAATGGGGACTCTCACATAGGAGGAACACAAGTTCATGATGCTGGTCAGATTTACATTCTTTTCTCTCCAGGCATGCTCTAGAGTACTCATTCTCAAAAAGGAGAGTCCTGTCCATTAGGAGGTGCTTGGGACATGATGGACACATTTTGGTCATCACAATACATGGGAGATACTATTGACATTTAGTGGATGGGGACTAGTGATGCTACTTGTCCACACATTCATGGAATAGTCCTAGATAAGGAAGAGTCATCTTGTATCCCACATAGCTTTCAATTGTTCCAGTGAGCTTTAATAACATAGGTGAGAAAAACTGTTTATGCTTATCTGAATCTTGTCTTATCTTAAAAGCAGCTTTTATCCTGTTTTCCTGTATCTCTGCCTTGTATGTTTTTCTTTCTTATACACGATGGCTCCCAATCCCTTTAAATACAAACTTATTTATTATAAGTTCATGCAATCATGTATTTCATTATGTTGTCTGGTATAGTCATGCCCTTGCATTTATATATTGGAGTACATATCATTTCATTGTAAATTACTTTCCTTTCATTCCTCATTTATATTTCAGTTAGGTCACTATATTGATTTTTAAAAATTATGTATGTAGGTAGGTTATATTATCTATGAACTTCATTTCAGGATAGTGAAGAGTGAGTCACAAAATATTTGTTAGTAAGAGGCAGTATTAGGTCTCAAGAATGAGAACTACTGATCTAAAGCTAAGAATGAGAGATGAATATGAATAATAAGTAAGGCTTGAGGTTGTTGGAATCATGGCTCATTATTCCTATAGTAGCAAGAACAAATCTTCAGTGTAAGGGAGCCTCAGGAGCTAGAAGTATCTGCCTGAAAAGAATCATTACTGGTGTGTCTCAGGCCCTTTTCATCAGTATGTCAATTTATCTTCACAGCTATTCTGTAAGATGGGTTCTATTACTATCCCCATTTTTCAGATAAGGTAATTGGACCTCAGAAAGATGAAGCCAGTCGTCCAAGATCTCTTAGCCAGCAGCAGAGCCTAGGATGGAACTTAATCCTATCCGATATGAGAGCCACATGCTTTCTGTTATCCTGCTCAGCCTCTTCAAGAGAAAGCTGGAGAAAACTAGACATCTCCATCCCTTTGCAGAAGAATCAGCCTGTAAAGATCTATGAGTGAGGATCGGTCAGCATGCATTGAGTGCTCCGAGCTGGGCTGAGACATGAGAAAAAAATAATACAGAAGCCCCTTGCCCTCAATGCATTTCTAATCTAACTGGATATGGAAGATTGTATAATAAGTACAAGGTTTATTTTGAAGAAGATAAAGTGGTGGTAGCTGAATGAATAGCAAGAACGGAGTGTGTGTACACGTGTGTGTGTGTGTGTGTGTGTGTGTGTGTGTATGTGTTTCCCCATTGTGTCCCCGCGTCTGGTGTATATTTGTAGGAAACCTTAACAAAGGTTTGTTGAGTGTTTATTATGTGCGTAGTGAAATACTGGGATAGAAAACCAGTTTGCGGGGAGAAGGGAGGGGGAGGGGGGGAAAGCACAGATGAAAGGGCACATGTACTTATCAGAGGCCAGAGGCCCACAGGAAAAGGGGACTGCAACATGAAAGAAAAGTGGGAACCAGACCAGGGAGGCATCAGCCAGATGTACTGTGCAAAGGCCAGGATGAGGTCATCGTCACCCATTGAGCAAGAGTCAAGAGAGGAGGGAGTAAGTCGAGAGGCCAAGGAGACCAGAAAAGGTTTGGAACATGCTGTGGGCATGAATACGGCCAAAGAATCAACAATAAATGAATAAAATATTGTGGAGCTGCCTGCAGGGCTCCGGTGAAGTTAAGCTGCTGGGATTTATGCATTTGTTGATTATCCACTTTGTGTACTACCCATAGTAAATATTCAACCCCAGGCAGCCGCCTCTGCACCTTCCCTGCTCTCAGCCCCCCAGCCAATGTTCTGTCTCATTTATTCCTAAGTTGTGAGCAATCTGAGCAACAAATTATAAAGACAGAGCACACACACATAGGGTTTGCTGTTATAATCAAAATTTACAACAAAATTAATCTGACACATATTTAATGATATGCATAATTGTTATTGTGCTGGGTGGCAATTAGGCATAGATTGTAAACAGTTCACATAAATGCCTATAATTAGAATTACTTCCAAACAGTTAAACCAAATTCTTAGTTTCTTTCCTGAGTTTGTCAGCCCTTGTATATTTCTTGTCTGCATCCACGTCAGCAATGTGTCTACTGAGTTGGTGTGAATCATCACCTTCAGCAAACACTTGTTATTGTTAGAGGACATCTGGGGTCTCTTTGCCCAACAGCTACCTCAGGCTGCAACTCAAACCCCCCTTAATCTGAAGTGCCCATCAAGAGCCAGCTCTCTCTCTCACGCTGTCCTCTGCCAACCTCAGGGACCTCGGGAGGTGGGTAGAGGGTAACCCCTGACTGGTAGCACCAACATAGGGGAGGAAATGAGCTCTGTGTGGCACTAGCTGGATCTTCTGGGGCAGGTGGATCACAGGGCAAAGCCAAATGGCTGAACTTACTATGCACACTCCTCCCCCTGCTACCGACTCCATAAAATGACTAATATACTCATGTTCACAGATGTCCTTAAAGGCATATATTCCCACTATGAAGAAAACCCTGATCTAGCCTAACCCTCAACATATCCCTCCCTCCATTCAATAGTACTATTGCCTGAAATACCTTTGATTCCCAGACCTATGTTGCTTTTATTTTGTCCATAAAATAAATGGTTTAAAAATTCATAGGAAGCAAGCATACCCATGGGAGTACATGTCAGAAGACTAAGCTGTAGAGTCAGATAGATGGACCTGGTGGTGGCAATTTAAATTTTTGTATTTAACCCTTCTGAAGCTCAACTTCCTCATCTGTATAGTGGTGATCATAATAACATCTATCTCATAGAGCTGTTGTGCAGACTTTGTGGAATCGTGTACATAAAACCTTAGCACACTGCCTGGGACATAGTAAAATTTCATTCATTGTTTGATGCGTTCCTTATTACTGTGGCTATTGTTGCTTTTAGCTGTAGCCTTGGCTTCCTCATTACTGTGACTGCCCCTCCAAGTGTTTACTTCTATAGGAAACATAACTGCAGGAAATGAATATATGAAATGCTAGTGGTGAAATATGGATGGTTGAAGCCACAGATGACCTTAAATCAAACAGAACAGCACAGATGGCTCAGACCCTCATCAATATTCCATATTTGTTAGAGGGAGGTTGGTGCCGACCTGGAACATGGCAAAACCTGGCATTTAGAGGAGACCAATCCCAGACCAGATGAAAATGATCATTAAAAAACATTCATTTAATCACCAAAAGTGCATTAGCTGAACCCACAGTGCCCCAGGGAGAGGAGGTGGGTTAGGCAAATGTTATAGAAGGACAGAACATGTAAGTTAACATGAGCAACAAGAATTACCAGGGTACTAATGGGGGGTATCCCTGATACAGTGGTAGCAACCAGGATTGAAGGAAGTACTCCCCTCTGCTTGAGAGTTTCAGGGAAGTGTCTCTTCAGAGAAGCAAGGGTTGAAGTGAATGTACAAACATACTAAATCGTACAATATATTTTAAAAATCCAGTGTCCATTGAGAGGCATTTCCCACATAGCTAAGATTTCTGAACTTATTTGTATCTCCTAAAATGATATGAATTCCATGGCCAATATTCCAGATACCATTTCTCCATACCCCCCCCCAATTAAGTGGACTAAATCAACAATTGAACTATGGTTGTAAATTCTGTGGGTCAGGAATCTGGACAGGTCACAGGGGGAATGGTTTATCTCTATCCCACGGTGTCTAAGACCAGCTTGGGAAACTTTACTAGAGGGGACTTGACAGCAAGGAAGTGGGGTCATCTAGAGGCATCTGCACTCATATATCTGGCAGTTTATGCTGGTGTTTGCTATCAATCTGTTACTGTCCTGGTCATGCCTAATTGGTCAAAGCCATTTTAACCCTTCCATATTCAAAGGGAGGGGGCATAGATCTCACTTCTCAATGGGAAGAATATCGAAGAATTTGCAAGGATGATATAGACCCTACAGATCTTGTATGAACATCTCTTCTGTCTTCCCAGCGACTAACTAGAAAAACTACATATGTGACTTACTCATAGTATGGTGATTTCAGGATAATCAGATTTTTTTTGTGTGTGGTACTAGAGATTGAACTCAGAGGCATTCTACCTCTGAGCCACACCCCAAGACCTATTTTGTTTTTTATTTTGAAACAGGGTTTCACTAAATTGTGGAGGGCCTCACTAAGTTGCTGAGGCTGGCTTTGAACCTGTGATCGTCCTGTCTCAGCCTCCCAAGTACTGGGATTACAGATGAGTGCTACCACACCTGGCTTCATATTTCTTATATGGTATCTCAGTGATTCAAAAACAATTTTACAGTAAACAAAGCAAAAGGTGCATCACTTTCTATCACTCAGCCTTGGAAGTCACTCCCTCCATTCTGAATGCTACTGTTATGCCCAAGATTCCCTCTGCTGGTGCCCTTGTCATGCTCTATTGGTCCATATAGTCACTAGCCCTTTGAGATTCAACATGGAAGATTTTGATCCCACCTACTGATGAGAAGAATATTAATGAATTTGTGGCTGTTTTAAACTCTCCTTAGCCACTCATCTATCAAACCATAACCATTGACTACCCACCCAATGACTAACCAGGGGTGAGAATTCCAAAGGCATTTGCTCATTCACTTGTCCACCAAATACATATAGAGTGTTTATTGACTCAGGTACA
Source organism: Glis glis (assembly GCA_004027185.1). Taxonomy (NCBI): domain Eukaryota; kingdom Metazoa; phylum Chordata; class Mammalia; order Rodentia; family Gliridae; genus Glis; species Glis glis. The sequence continues at coordinate 4,956 of PVJS01049071.1, forward strand.
GAAGTTCTGAGAGACAGACATAAGAAACATAAGCACATAAAATTATTGCAGAATTATCACTTTGCTAGTTTACAAGAAGAATGAAGAGATATTGAAATGTAGCATAACTAGAGCCAGGCGTGGTGGTGCACGCTTGTCATCCCAGTACTTGGGAGGCTAGGACAGGAGGATCGCAGGTTCACAGCCAGCCTCAGCTACTTAGTGAGGCCCTCCTCAACTTAGTGAGACCCTGTTTCAAAATAAAGAATAAAAAATAGGGCTGGGGGTTTAGCTCAGAAGTAGAATGCCCCTGGGTTCAATCCCCAGTACCACAAAAAAGAAAAAGAAATGTAGCCTAACTAGGTGAGGGTAGGTAGGGAAGTTAATTTATAGGAAGTGGCCAGGAAATGTTGATCTGATGTCAAATTTAAGAAGACAGTAGAAGGATAAGTAGGAACCAACTATATAAAGTTTGGGGGAAGAGTATTCCAACCAGAGGGAATAGAATATGCAAACATTCTAAAGCACAAGTGTTTATAGATTTAAAAATACAAAAGAGGATCCCAAGGTGGACAGTGCACATAGAAGCAATGGTAAAAGATAAAGTCAGACTGGTAAATAGTGGCCAAACTCTTGGCAGTATTAATAGGTCCATTGTCCCCAGCCTGACTTCTCTAGTTAAGCACCCCCTTCATTAACTTTCATACTACCTGTTACCAGAAGGATGTACAGGTGTTCTTCCCATGTAAGAAAGAAATAGGAAATAAGTAAAGAGAGAAAGAAATGTGATTCTTGCAGAAAAAGTTAGGTGAATCGAGTCTGGTGATATTGTTTGAGCTGCCATTAAAAGCCAGATGTTGGGCAGCAGGGTTCAGAGTTTCCACAATGCTGTTCAGTTGACTAACATATGACCACTTCGTAGTTTTCAGATACTTCCTCGTCCATACTTCTTTACTATATCAAAGCAGTAAAGGCACAATGACGTCAACAATGATGATAATAACTATTAAAATAACAATAGAAATATATAAAGGGCCTCTCATGTGCCAAGATTTTTACAAGCATTATCTCCTTTAATCCTCCCAACACCCTTGGGAGGTAAAATGGTACTAGTGTTTGCATTTTACGCTTGACAGACTTGAAGATCGGGGAGGCTGAGTTACTTACCTAAGATCACAGAACCAGTACTTACAAACAAGTCTGAGTAGTAGAACAACTTGAGTGTTACTGAATGTTGTAATTCTTCCAGATAGCAAAAAATACAATTAAGCACCTAAAAATGTTGCTTATGTAGTGTTCCTGAAGGTGAATATTTACCTAACTTTTCAATTTTTTTCCAGATGCTTGGCTTCATATAGGGCAAATTGAACTGTAGCCTGTGAAAAAGTATCTATCCTTTCTCAAGGCATTGCCTTCATACCCTAATTAAGAGTTTTCTAAACTAATTTCTTATTTGCATTCCGGTTTAAGAATTAAGTCCCTAAATGTACACAAACCACCATTTTGAGCTTTAGTTTTCCTTGGAGAGCATGGCATGTAATCAGCCTCCTTAAGTAGTTTGAATTAAGTGATATGCAGAGAACAGCTTGCCTTTAATAGATATCCTTACCTGATCTCAATAGGGCCCTGTCTCAGGTATTAAAAAAAGAAACCCAATTAGCTCTAATTGCTGCTCTCAGTGGACATGTTGCCTTCTCATTGGCAGATGGTAGCTGCTGTTGTGGAGGAAGCAGTGACTCTTACATTTTCCAGGTGGAGATACCCCTTCCTTCCTCTTCTCCACACTACTTTTCCCTCCAATGGAACATGGGACCCACATATCTCTAAGATCTGTAACTTCCAATACATGGCAATACTGTTTCCAGCAGGTCAGCCTACTCAATTGTTTCTTGACTTGGTTTAGCTGAACAAACAGTAACTGGGTGCAGGCTCTATATTTTATACTGTGTAGGTACTCCAGTGGCTAGACTGAAGAGTTTTCAAGGTAAGCCCACATGAACCTTATTCTATTCGTGCTGAGAAGAGTGCCATGTACATAGTAGGTGCTTATATTTAAATTCACATTTAATGTTTTTATATTTAAACATATATTTAACAAATATGTCAAATGTATTAATTAATTATTTAATGAAAAACTTAGGCTCCTTTTCCAAGAGCTCAAAGCAATGCTGGTCCTTGACCCAGGAAATACTCAAGATTCTCCACACCTCACCACAAATTCTACTGTCCAATTTGCCCCAAGACAAATCTCAAACTTTTAGAACTGGAACTATTCTGAAGATATTGTATAATATAGCCTGTATTTCACTCAGGCAAAAAAATCACCTGCATGAATTCATTATTGGGGGGGACAGACACAAATGCAAGTAATTACTGTGCACAATGCCATGCTAAAATAGAAATATGCTCAAGTGCTGTAGCAGCATAGAAAAACCTTCAGAAGGGCAGTGTGGGATTAGAGTGCTTCACAGACTGTGTGACACTTAACATTAAATAATTGAAGGATGAAAGGGGTTAACCCAGGGGAAGCGAAGTAGAGGTAAAAGTGAAAACAGTGTGCACAATGTCATGGAGTCACCAAATGTATGAGACCTTTCTGTTCCTAATTGGAGGTCCTAGTGGCAGTGGTTGGTTAAACATTTGGAGGGATGTGAACATATTTCTATTATAAGGAGATTGCCACGGTGATAGAACAAGGAAGATCCCAGGGAACCATTCTTATTTCATGCCCATACTTTGTGGGCCTTTATGATTGTACTGCCATGGTGGACTGAGAACATTAGCTATACAGCTTTTACTTTCAGCCCTAGGGTTTTCATTCTAGAAATGGGAACACATCAAGTTGTTGGGAATTGTTATGCTCAGTTGATGCTGAGCTACCCTATTCTAATAAGTGTTAAGTCAAACATCTATGCTATCCACATTTGTGGCATTTAAGGCACTGGGGGTGGGGGAATACCCAGAAATTGTAAGTGACATGGACCCTGTCCTTCAAGAGCTTTTCTCTGTGAGACGAAAGAGACCTCCCAAGTATCTAGAATCACTTCTGTGATGGTATATAAAAGTGGGCTGAGCCGGGCGTGGTGGTGCACGCTTGTAATCCCAGTACTTGGGAGGCTGAGACCAGAGGATCACAGGTTTGCAGCCAGCCTCAGCTACATAATGAGGCCCTCTGCAACTTAGTGAGACCCTGTTTCAAAATAAAGAATAAAAAATAAGGCTGGGGGTGTAGCTCAGAGGTAGAATGCCCCTGGGTTCTATCCCCAGTACTGCAAATAAATAAATATATAAATAAATAAATAAATGTGGGGCTGCTTAACATATATGCCTTTGGGATAATTTGCAATAATTTGTTAAGGTTGCTGACTTTTCAATAGGTAATTTATTTATATGATTCCCACTTCAAAACGTATACCTCCTCTCAGTTTAGTTTCTCTGCCAAGAGGCAACTGATACCACCTAAATCATATATATTTTCTAGAATAGTCTATGAATCTACAAGTAAGTATAAATATGTGTTAGTCAGCTTTTCATCATTGTGGCCAAAATGCCTGACAAGAAAAACTGAAAGGATGGCAGATTTCTTTTGGCTCACAGTTTCAGAGGTTTTAGCCCATTGTCAGTTGGCTCCATTGCTCTGGGCCTTAGATGAGGCAGAATGTCATTGCGGAAGGACATGATGGAGGAAAGCTGCTCAGCTCATGACAGTTGGGACATAGGGGTGGAGGGGGAGAGGAGGAGAGAGGGAAAGAGAAAGGAAAGAGCCAGGGAACAAAATACAGTCCTCAAGGGCATGCCCCCACTGATCTACTTCTCCAATCATGCCACACCTGCCTACAGTTTCCACCTCCTCCCAGTAGTCCATTCAGTTATCAATGGATTAATTCACTGGTGAAGTCCTGATTCAGTCAAGCCCCACATCTGAACACTGCTGCGTTAGAGACCAAGTCTTTAACATATGAACTTTTGGGGGACATTCTAGATACAAAGCATAACAAAATATTTTTATTTTACTTTTTTTGCACAAATGGTGCCATATTATGTACATTGCACTACACCTTGTGTTTTGTGCTTACAATATTAACTGGATATCTCTCTGTATCAGCACGTGGAGAGCTGACTCGTTCTTTTTTATAGTTGTTATTTTTGTTTGTTTGTGGACATATTGCATTTCATTGTGTGTGTGTTCTTTAATGTATTGAACTAGTTAGGTCATTCTAAATATTTTGTTCTTACAAATAGTCATTAAATTAAAACCCAAACTGCCAGGCATGGTGGTGCATGCTTGTAATCCCAGCACTTGAGAGACTGAGACAGGAGGATCACAAGTTCGAGGCCATCCTTAGCAACTTAGCAAGGCCCTCCACAACTTAGTGAGGCCCTGTTTCAAAATAAATATAGGGTGGGTTAGGGGTATAGCTTGGGGGTAGATTGCCCCTGGGTTTAATCCCCAGTAACACAAGAAAGGAAGGAAGGAAGGAAGGAAGGAAGGAAGGAAGGCTAATTTTAATACCAGGGCATTTTACCTCAGGCATTTTTATCAAGAATTTAGAGGAGGAAAGGAGAGAGACTGGGATTTAAATTCCTTTTACCTAACATATATCCCATATTCACCTATGAAAAGTCATCAGCAGTAATATCTTTCATGGTCCAAGAAACCCCTCAATTAGTGGAAAGATTTTGAGTTTGTGAGTTTAGTACTAGACAAACCTTGGGCTCAAATTCAAATTTTGCTTTCAACACTATCTAGCTGGATGGTCTCCAGCAAGTGAATTAATCTTTGAGTCTCAGTTGTGATATAGATAAAATAGGGATAATAATAGTAGCTACCTCATGACATTGCTGTGCACATTTAACACAACGATTCAGGCAAGAGACTTAGCATAGTACCAAATTCTCTGCAAATAAAACTTCTGGTTCATCAATGGGGAGAAAGTTGATGGAACAAGGGGAAACTCATCAATTTCTCATGAAATATTCTTGGCACTATAGAAATATTTCCACTCTGTTGGGGTTTTCAGTAAATGCCAAGAGCCATTAATATTTCACACATTCATTGCCCAGGTCTATGTCCCACGTTGCAACAGTTTTCTCAGAGCTACCTTCACATCCTTGTTACTTATGGTGTAAATGACAGGGTTGAGGGCAAGCGTGAGCACTATATACAGAAGGGAAAGCAACTTCAAGATGTCCTCATATTGAGGCCCTGAAGAGAAGCCATAAACAATGCCTAGTGTTCCATAATAAAGACTGACCACTGTCAGGTGGGAAGAACAGGTGGAGAAAGCCCTCTGATTCCCTGTGGTAGAAAGAATCCTTAGGATGGTGGAAATGATGTGAGTATTGGAAGTCAGGGTCAGCAGGAAGGGGCCAAGTGCAAATAAAAAGGTGCCTATAAAAGAGGTCATCTCAGCTACTTGAGTATCAGAGCAGGCCAGTTTCATGATGGGCTTCAAATCACAGAAGAAGTGGTCAATATCATTGACAGAACAGAATGTTAAATGAAAAATGAGGACCATGAGGAGGATGGGTGCCAGGAATCCAGCTACCCAAGAGGCACCAGCTAGCTGTAAGCAGCCCCAGAAGTCCATGATGCTGGAGTAATGCAGTGGGTAGCAGATGGCTATGTAGCGATCATAAGACATTACAGCCAGGAAAGAAGCATTCTGTAGCCACCAAGGAAGCAAAAAAATAAAACAAAACTGGCAAGCACAGACTGGGAAGGAAATAGGCACATGAGCCAAAAGCAATGTCCTCAGCATTATGGGCTCAATAGTAGTGGTGTAGCCAATCTCTAGGAAGGAGAAGTGGCCAAGAAAAAAATACATGGGCTTATGCAGGGAGTGATCAGTTATCACCACAGTTAGGATCACAATGTTGCCCATGAGGGTCAGCACATAAATGGCCAGAAATATCCCAAAAAGAAGAAACTGAAGGCCATGGAGATCCCCCAAACCCAAAAGGATAATTTCTGAAATTCAAGTCATATTTTCTTCTTCACTGCCACTCATGATTTGGACCTAAAATTAAATAAATAAATAAATAAATAAATAAATACTAAAATAAGTAAGTAAATAAAAAAGAATAACCATTCATCAAATACAATGTTTAGAAAAAATCAAACTGCTTAAAGGCTTTACATATATCAAGCATAATTGGCTTCTCTGGAAGTTCAGGATTCTTAAATTTAATTAATATATTTGGCCACAGTCTCCAAGGGCCATTTGGAAAGTTATCCATGACTTCAATTACCTCAACATATTCAGAATGTATAGGTTCTTGAAATTGTGTCTATGACACACAAATAGGCACTTTTTTGATATTTGAGAAGTAGGATGAAATGACCAGTCCTTGGAGATCTTACTCTGGTCGTTTCTGCTGTTGGGGTGGTATAAATAATGAACATCCCTGGTCACCTATGTGTAAATCGCATAAGAGCTGTGATGAAGTCTGTTTCCTCTTTTTAGAATTCCATACCAATTAAGTCATATTGCATCATGACAAAGTATATTTAGTCCTTAAAACTTATGTGGTAGCAAGTTATCTAAATATTAGTAGAGCAGGCATAGTGGAACAAGACTGAATTAGTGGTGGTGGGGAGAGCATTCTAGGCAAAGGAGATAGGCCTTAAAAAAGGAAAGGCTGATATTTAGAAAACCAGAGAGAGAGAAGAAGAAAGGAGGAAGAGGAGGAGGAGGAGGAGGAGGAGGAGGAGGAGGAGGAGGAGGAGAAAGGAGAAGGAGGAGGAGGAGAAGGAGAAGGAGAAGAAGAGGAGGAGGAGAAGAAGGAAGAGGAAGAAAAGAATAAGAAGAAAAGAAAGAAGAAGAAAGGAGGGAAGGGGGGCAGGGAGGGAACAGGTCAGATCATTCAGGAATTTATGTATTTTTAAATACAGTATGAATCCACTGGAGGGTGTAAAGCAGCGTGCACTTTGATGTATAGCTTAAGATATGTTCTGATGCTATATAATATATGAATTGGAGGAGTATTTCAAATAGGGAGAGAGTTAAGTGACTATTTCAGAGGATCACGTGAGGGATAATAGAATACCTGAATGAGGTCATTGCAGAAAAGATGGAGAGACTGATTCAAGATATATTTGGGAGGTAGAAATGCCAGGAATTAGTGACACATTATGTATGAGAGCCAAGGGTCATGTGTTTTCTCTCATATACAGAAGCTAGAACAAAAATAGGAAGCAAAAGGGACTTCAGTCAAATGAGGAGAGAAAATAGTAAAATAGTGGAAGGGGTTTGAGGGAGGGAGGTGGGGAGGGGTGGACTGGAATATATATTTAGAATTTATCTGAATATAGATAACATTCAAAGACATAGAAAATGAGATGACCTACAGAGAGATTATTGATATAGAAGAATGCCCCACAGTGAACTTTAATGCCTTCTTTCCTTTAGGCTTGACAGGGGAGGAAAAGCCAGACAGGAGATTGAAAGGGAGAAGTCAGTGAGGTAGGATTGAAAATCAGGAAGATCTGGACTTGGTGGCACATACATATAATCCTAGTGCTTGGAAGGCTGAGACAGGAGGATTGCAGGTTGGAGGTCAGCCTTGGCAACTTAGTGAGACTCTCATCAACCTAGCAAGACTCTCATCAACCTAGCAAGACCCTGATGCAAATAAATAGATAAAAAGGGCTGCAGGTGTAGTTAGAGGTAGAATGCCCCTGGGTTCAATTCCCAGTAACTAACACACACACACACACACACACACACACACACACACACACACACGTATATAAAAATTAAAAAATAAAACCAAAAGGAAATAGAATATAAGAATCTGTTTCAGGAGAATTGTTGATTGTGTTAAAAGCTGTTGTGAGATTAATATGAAGATGGAGAATGGTCTCCTATATTTCTCACATGGATCATTAATCCAGCAGAGTCATGGAGACTGAAAGGAAGCAGAGAAATGGGTTGTAACTATAGAGAGATGAGCATCGACCCTGACTTTTATATGTGGATGAGTATGATCCAGCATAAAGGGGATGTGGAGGGTGTATAAGTAAATGAGATTCTAATTATGGGAGCAAAATCTTTTAGAAAGTAAGAGGAGAATGGGATACAGAACACAGGTGAAGGGGTTAACATATGATAAAGGCAGGGACACTCATTTTTTTAATAGGAGGAAGGTCAGAGAAATTAGTTGCAATTGTAGCTAAGTTGCTACATGTAAACTTAGAAAGGTGACTGAATTTGCATCTATGGCTTCTGTTTTCTCTCTTTCCATTCTTTCCTTTTTTTTTTTTTTTTTTTGGTAGTACCGGGGGTTGAACCCAGAGGCATTCTACCTCTTAGCCACATCCCTATCCCTTTTATTTTTTATTTCCTGTTTTGAAACAGGGTCTTGTTGGGTTGTTGAGTCTCACTAGGTTACTGAGGTTGGCCTTGAATCTGCAGTCCTCCTGTCTCAGCCTCTCAAGTACTGGGATTACAAGCGAAAGCCACCACACCTGGCATGGCTTCTGTTTTTTTAACAAAGTATGACAAAAGTCATCATTTTAAATGGGCAAGGGGAAGGCATGTGAGAGGTTTGAAGGCAGAGAAAACACTGTAAAATAGTCAAATCTGGAGTCAACAAGGCTCTATCTTACTAGAACTAATCCTTTGTTTTCTTGGCATTATTGAGTGGCAATTTGATGCTGGAGATCACAAATTTAACAAAGTACAATCAGACTTTTTTGTGAGACCTCCCTTGGCAATGTTTAGCTGCCAAAGTGGAGTAGGTAGATCCTTGATTTAAATCAGGTTTAGGGTATGCCAAGATAAAACAATGAAAGGAAAGAGGGACATGAGAATTGGGAGATATTTACAAAAATTATAATAAAGGATTATATGATAAGTGTTAAGTTACACCAACTTCCTTGCAGTGATTACCAAGTCAGGGGGGTGTTTAAGATGGAAAATACTATTAAAATATCATTTGGGCGTCACCTCGGCAGCCTCTGTGCCCACCCCGGGCCTCGGCATCCCTCCCCCCAAGTCACCCTGGTGGCCTCTGCGCCCACCCCAGGCCTCAGCATCATTGAAAGATTTCTAGACACATAAACCTACCTAAATTAAACCGAGAGGATACAGAAAAACTGAATCAACCAATAGCAAGCACAGAGATAGAAACAGCAATAAAAAGTCTTCCATCAAAGAAAAGCCCAGGTCCGGATGGTTTTCCAGCCGAATTTTACAAAACCTTCACAGATGAACTAAAACCAATACTTCACAAGTTATTCCATGAAATTGAAAGAGATGGAATTCTTCCAAATGCTTTTTACGAGGCCAACATCACATTAATACCAAAGCCAAATAAAGATACCTCAAGGAAAGAAAATTACAGACCAATATCATTAATGAACATAGACGCAAAAATTCTAAATAAAATACTAGCCACGTGCATTCAAAACCATATTGAGAAAATCGTACACCATGACCAAGTTGGTTTCATCCCAGGAAAGCAAGGTTGGTTCAACATATGCAAAACGATACATGTTATCCACCACATAAACCGAACTAAAAAAAAGAATCACATGATCATTTCAATAGATGCGGAAAAAGCATTTAACAAAATTCAACACCCATTCATGTTAAGAACTCTACAGAAAATCGGAATAGAAGGAGCATACCTCAACATCATTAAATCAGTATATAAGAAACCGAAAGCCAACATCATATTGAATGGGGAAAAATTGCCAGAATTCCCCTTAAAATCAGGAACAAGACAAGGATGCCCACTATCACCACTCCTTTTCAACATAGTCCTTGAAACACTTGCCAGAGCAATAAGACAAGAGAAGGGTATCAAAGGAATTCAAATAGGAAAAGAAGAACTAAAATTATCTTTATTTGCAGACGATA
>PVJS01049072.1:0-14799 GCA_004027185.1 Glis glis
ACGGTGTTCAGAGACTCCAGCCGGACCGGGCCGGAGTACACTGAGGGTCCGGGTGAGTGGCCGAGGCCGGCGCTCGGTGGCACCCGCGCGGGGTTTGCATCGTGCAGATTTTGCCCGGACCTAAAATGGCGGTTTCGCCTTCAGCCGAACCTCCGCGGTGTGCGGAGCTCGAGGAGGGGCAAGGCCCGGAGCCCGGCCTGGTCCGCTGCCACCTGGCCTGCGCTTGGCAAGCACGGCCGCAGAGGAGACGCCAGCCTGGCACTGTGCGAGGCGTCTCGGATAATAAACACAAAAAGCCTCCTTCGCAGACGCCCGCCCGCCGCTGCCGCCCACGGAGCCCGCCAGGGTGCGGGACGGCCAAGCACCTCCCGTCCGATCCCGCACCCCACCCCTTTCCCTTCTCCTCGCAGAACAGTGCATTCCTCACGAGGCCGTTTTCCAGAAGAGATGGGGAAAATATTTTTTAAATGAGTCGTTTTAGACCACTATTCACTGAGTGGCAACTGCCAGACTAACAGGGCCTTCATGGAAACTGCCCACTTCCCTGCCTTCTCCTTCCCTGTGTATCACTCTTCACCTAACTCTGGTAACAAAATGCCACGAGGTAACGATGCTACATTCAACATGACAAGTGATAGCGCAGTTTCCTCCAAAACCGTTTCCTCATAAATCGTGATGATAGACAGCATACTGTCAACCAAACCCATGGCGTTTGCATCATTGAGCTCTACAGGGAAATAGAAATCTTTTCCTCTGTTTGGTTTTAGGGATTTTTAAAAGGGGGGCAGAGAAAAGCAAAGTCAGTTCCTATAACTGCATCCTGTCACCTCGATCATTTGCCTGTTCTCCAAATGTAGGCCTTTTTATGATTTAGGATGTATAGGGGGAAACGTGAAAAATTAGACTTTCTTGTTTCTGATTCCAAGGGTGAGGGTTAGCAGACACTAAAATCTGATGATATAAGGTATGGGGGTCAGTAGATATTTACTGAAAAGGTCCAGATAATATTTTAGACTCTGCAGGCCATATGATCTCTGTAGCACCATTAATGATGGTCTGACTATGTACCAATAAAACTTTATGGATACTGGGTTTAAATTTCATATAGTTTCCATGTGTCATGAAATATTGATCCCCCAACCACTTAAACATAACAAAAACCATTTTTAGTTCACCGACTACACAAAAGAGGCAGTTGGCCAGTAGTTTGCTAGCCCAATTATCTTATATAATGTTTAAATTTAAATTCTGCTTACAGAACTCAACTTGAACTTTTGCAAAATTTATGTCTTGTGCTTTCAAAGTTCATTTACATATCAACTTGATTTTCAGTTGCATGACTATAACTTTGATCTTCTGAAATATGGACATAGATGTTCATGTACAAAATTTCTAACATAAAATTGTTCTTTGCAAAATTTTGACTACATTTACTGATCCAAAGTTACTAGTTCCCAGCTTAACTAATTTATCATTTTTCCACATTTTCTTCTTTGTGGATCTGAAATAGTTTTGGTTATTTATACTATAATAATAATGTTATTCTCATGTCCACAGCTGATCAAGAATTTTACTGTTATGAAAAAAATCCTAGGCTGGTGAGTTGTTTTAAGATGAACAGATTTTAAGAATTCCCTCCTTTATCAGTGGTAATTTAATGAATTAGTACAAGCAAAAGAAGACCATAATAATCGGGCATGTTCTTGGAGCTAAAGGAAATCATTTTTCTATGAGACCATGATTATTTCTTATAGTTAAAATTATTAATTGGCATATAAAATACTCAGCTATGGAGACAAAGAAAAAATGTTTTTAAGAAATTTATATTAGAGCCTTTGTAAATCTTACATTTGGAGCAATTGATTTCAAAATATATATCTGCTCTTAAGAATTTAGTTAAATTTAGAATGTAGTTTGTAGGACTTAATTTAAAAAATCAAATTCTTAATTTTGAGTCCTCTTTTACATGAAAGCAAAAGGTATTATGTAATCAGCCTTAGCTAAACGGAACTCATGTATCACAACAGCTACCCAGGTAATATCCTTATAAGAATATGTTTAATTAATTTATTCTTTTTGCTTATGTGTATAGGGTATTCACCAAGTGTAACACAAGATGCTAGGTTCCATGAGGGTCTCAAATCTGGGTAGGACATGGTCTGTGCTTACAAAGAGACTGTAAATATACATAGAAAGAGAAAGGGGACTAATAACTGTTGGGTGCCTAAGTTTGCTAGGCACGGTACTAGGGTAAAATAGTTTGTATTATCTCTAATCCTTACAAGCAGCCTGTGGGGTAGTTTTAAAGTCACCATTTTACAGATGATATTAAGCCTCAAAAAGGTTAAATAATTTATCCCAAGTCTGACATCCAGGCTCATGGGGGTTTGAGGAGTTCTGGTTTACTTGGACTCTAAAGCCCATGGTCTCTCCAATGCACCAGACTGGGTGAGGGGAGTGTGGTTCTTTGCCAACACAGTTTAGAGTGATAAGTAGCTAGAGGGGAAAGAGATTTCTGCTGGGGTGGGGGAGTATGATCAAGGAAGCATTTATGGAAAAGGTGGCATTGGATTGGGCATTAAAGAATTGGTAGGATTAGAGTATGCTGAAAAGAGAATGTATCTGTAATTTGGGGAGATTAGCTTTTGTACAGGATTAGTTTATCTGTGAGAGATTTGTTTTTATGTATTTTATGTATTCATTTTATAGGCTCTTCACATAGAACTCTACAAAGGAGGAATGATTATCTGTTCAATAGGATTATATTGATATTCCACATTTAATTTATAACAGTAGTATATAAAAAAATCAATGGTCTGTGATGGCAAAATAAGTAACTGAAGAATTTGAAACATATTCCCTAAGTAACCAATATTTGAACCAAATGGTATTAGGATGAATATTCCTTTCGCTGTCAGTGATTATAAATAGGCCTAAAATTTGGAGTTTTATTGAGCCGATATTAGTTATTCATTCTCAGGAATGGAAGGATTTACAGGGCATAGATCAAGATTAAGAGTCTGTTCCTTTTCTCTTTCTTCTATAGATAATGAAATGGTCTCCAGTTTGGCATTGCAGATGTCACTTTATTTTAACACTTACTTTTTCCCACTTTGGTGGGTGAGCTGCATTATGATGCTTCAGATGAAGGTAAGTCTATGCTTTATTACTACTGCTGAGGCTTTTGCCATCCCCAACACTGACCCATTGTCAATAAAATTAAAGTTCTTAATCTATTTTTTGTCTTTCCTGGGCCAGTGTTACTATATGTGAGATCTTACAAACATGTTTTGGTTTTTTTGCTTTTAGTATTCAGTCTTGCCTGATTACTACAAATTCATTGTGATCACTATTATCATCCTAATAACGTTAATTGAAGCCATCCGGTTGTACCTGGGCTACATGGGAAACCTACAGGAGAAGGTAGGCTCTTTTCTCTCAGAGCTGCACAGAAATGCAGTAAGGTTTCCAGCAAGTACCAGGCAGTGAGGGGTGGTGGAAAGAAGCACAGGCTTCTTTGAGTTGAAGGCCTGGTTCCAGCTTGACCACTTTTTTCACTGTAGTCTGCTTAATCTCTTGAACTCTGGTTTCTTCATATATAAGATGAGGAAAATAATACATATTTCACAAGTTTGTTGAGATTATGTAAAATGATTTATATAAAGTACCTAGTAAATACTTAAAATTGATAGTTTTATCTCTCTAATCAGTCTTGAAAATATTCAGTAAATTGAACATGTCTATTTAGATCCTGAAAAGAAAATAGGGGGAAATTAAAAATTCATTTCCTATGCCAGGCCCATTATAGGCAAGTACGCTACCACCGAGCTACCTCACCAGCCCTCGGGCTCTTGTTTTCTGAATCATCATGCTATCTAAGCATTTACAGTTACCAGACTATGGGGATGATTCTGTGGCTTTTCTAACTCCTTCATAATTAGACCCCACCCAGCATATCTTACTTTATTTCTTGCCATTTCTTAATCCAACCATCCATTCCAGGCTGATGTGTTGGTTCTCAATCATGCTTGTTTCATGTTGGCTGGCTTACCTTCTTCCCTTCATGTACCCTAACATTCTCTTATTTTTGTAGCATTTAGTCTATACCTCTAAATGTTGCGTTTAATTATTGACTAAAGTGTACTATTCTAGGATTGTTTAACATTAAGTTAGTTTTGTTATCTAGACAGTAAGATAAGATCTCTAAGGACAAGGATCATGTCATACTCCTTTTGAATTATTCAGAGCCCATACTGTAAGTTCATAGTAGTGTTAAGTACTTGTTTATAAACAAAAAAACCCCTGTGTTTTACTGATCTAATTACTCTTGACATATGTCATTGCAGGTTCCTGAATTGGCTGGCTTTTGGCTTTTAAGCCTTCTACTGCAGTTGCCTTTAATTCTCTTCTTGCTCTTTAATGAAGGCCTAACGAATCTGCCGTTGGAAAAAGCAATACATATCATCTTCACTCTCTTCCTTACTTTCCAAGTTATTTCAGCATTTCTTACATTGAGGAAAATGGTGAATCAGTTGGCAGTTCGTTTCCACCTTCAGGACTTTGACCGGCTCTCTGCAAACAGAGAAGACACAAGAAGGATAAGGTCAAGTGTAGAAGAGATTTGATCTAGTGCTATTGAGTGAAAATCTGAAAGGTGATTCTAGAAGACTAAAAGAGTTAGGAAAACATCAAAGATCTAGCATGAGAAAAGGACAAAGCCAGTGTTTTGAGTTGTATACTCTCCAGATCTGAAATTCCCAGGTTGGGGACAATGATAAGATTTCATACAGTACATGAAGGCAGTATATTAACCCTAAAACCTAGATGTTGTCCATCTGATGCTAAATTTACTTTTTGATGTTGTGGACTTTTTCAAGTGTGTAGATATCTATTATAGTTGTAGTTTACCAGTTTTACTGTAATATTTCTAGTTAGGATTTATAACTAGAAATGTGTATCTTTTAAACGTGTCAGTTATCTATATCTTGGCTGTACATCTGACTGTGTTTCTTGAAATATATGGCAATGCTAATCAATATTATTGTGCATTATATTTATAAAAAAAAGAGACCAAATTTTCATGTTTTCTGGTGTTGAATTCTAACCCTCATCTTAATTATTATACTGAGATGAAGAGAGACAGGTGGGGCTGGGGATGCAGCACAGTGGTAAAGTGCTTGCCTAGCATGTGGGGATTCAATCCCCAGCATGAGAAAAAAGAAGACGACGATGACAGATAGATTATCATGGTATTTAAAGAATATTTTTGTCATAAAATTGTAACTTTCATAAAACCATGTTCAGTATTTGTGGTGGCGGTGTGCAAAATGTTTTTATAATAAGTTATAAACTATTTATGTTAAAATATCAGCAACAAATTCCTGTCTTGTGTAATTCTTTTGGGGTGTGGGTTTATTTTGATTACAGAGTTTGAAAGAAATGAGGGAGGAAAAAAATCCACAAGTATTAGGCTTCTAGACAGCAGGCACTGTGCTAGACACATTAACCATTGTGATCTCATCTTCTGGATCACTGGTGACTGAAGAGCTGTTGCACCCATTACATTCACATGAGGCTTCACTGGAGAGCTAAGATGGCCAAAGGGACTGTATGCATGATCCTAAATGAGCATGTTCCCTTGCAAATAGGAAAACCCTATTTAAGGAAATTTAGTTAGGAACAAAGTTGCTTTGGTATATCTGAACATTACTGTTAAGTGATTATTGGCTTGTCTGAAGGGACATAATAGTTTTATCTCAGGTTTTCTTTCCTTGAGGGATACACCTTTATATGTAATGTATTTTACTGAAGGAATAGTTGTAGCTACATTAAAAACCGTTCTCTCCCGTTTTCTTTTTCTGCAATTCATGCTTATCTTAGGATTTCCATAATTTGCCTTATGCATACTTATATTGCTTACTTTTAAAAAGTGTCTTGCTTCCCATTCACTCTTGACTATACCTGACCAAGCTGTTATGCTGATTTTATTTCTGCTTTTTATTATTATAAAGTTCAGCGCCGGGCGTGGTGGCGCACGCTTGTAATCCCAGTACTTTGGGAGGCGGAGACCGGAGGATCCGGGTTCACGGCCAGCCTCAGCGCGCATGCGCGTACTCTCTCTCTCTCCTCTCTCTCCTCCCTCTCTCTTTCTCTCTCTCTCTCTCTCTCTCTCCTTAGTGAGGCCCTCCGCAACTTCACAAGACCGGGTTTCAAAATAAAGTATAAAAAATAGGGCCGGGGGCGTAGCGCAGAGGTAGAACGCCCCTGTGTTCAATCCCTGGTACCACAAAAAATAAAATAAAATAAAGTTCAGCCAAAGTTTTCTCTACCCATTCAGTGATAGATTAATCATTCCCTATACTAGTCATTAGATACACTGTAATAATTTGAAATTCAAAATAGATTTCTCTCTGAATATATTTCTAAAACTTATATTTGTTTGCCTTTGCTTCTCAGAAATAGATAAGTGATTCAACAAGAAAACAAAAATAAAATTAAATCTACAAAGCAGATAAGGGGATGATCATGAAATATTCTTCTATTTGAAGATCATTTCCAGAGTTTTATTTCAAATAGAGCCTCAGGTACATTTAAACTTTAATTCAGGATTAAAAGATTAATAACTAAAATGTTAGTCATAATCATAAAATTTTTAAGATGGTAAAATGTTTGAAAAAATGTTTGATTTATTAAACATTTGATTTATTAAAATGTTCAAGTCACGCTGCACATGTGATCCCAGTACTTAGGAGGCTAAGACAAGAGTATCACAGGTTCAAGGCCAGCCTCAGCAACTTAGTGAGACCCTCAGCAACCTAATGAGACCCTATTTCAAAATAAAATAGGGCTATGGGTACAGCTCAGATGTAAAATGCCCTTGGGTTCAATCCCTAATAACACATACAATGTTCAAGTAATTTTGCTATAATAAACCCGTTGCTTAAAATGCAGATAGTAAGGTGGGGGAAAAACTGTAACCTGAGACTATTAGAAACAGATTTTAGGGGAGCCGCAAATAAAAACTCATGACATTGAAAGTAACAGCAAGGCAATTTACTTCTGCAGGAGGGTGTGCAACCGACAAAAAGTCTGGTGAGCAAGCACAGAGCAGGAAGTCTGCTTGGTTTTTATCCCTAACCTGATCCTGCCCCTTGCCCTGATTGGTGAGGGCTTGGGTTCAAAACTCTGCACAATTGGCTATTTTCTAAGACAGACAGGAATTCTGAAACAAAGTTTGACAAAGAAAGTTTAAAGTACAACTCTGCAGTGATTGGCTTATTTCTAGGACAGGCAGGAGTTTTGAAACAAAGTTTAAGATTCTGGAAGATTCCAATCAACTAAAGGTTATATGGAGCTAAAATGACTGGCATTCTGAAGATTCCAGTCAGTCAAAGGTTATATGAGCTAAAATGGCTGCTTTCTGACCACCTGTATGACAGAAAAGATTTTTATACTTCTTACAAGGCTATGACCAAGTCATCTGTTTGTTGTTCATCTAAACAATAGTCATGATTTTTGTGTTAAGCTGAACAAGTATTTTCTGTTGGAGTATACCTGGTTCCCTATGTAAGTGAATGAAATTGAGGTAGAGGAGATAACTACATGTCAGCATATTCAGAGTCTAGGCAGTCTTTATCTTGATTTTATGTGGATATGTTTCTTCATCTTTAATTCCTGTATATCCTTCTCTCCAGGGGCTCACAACATTATTCTGAAATGTTCCAGTGAAGATGTTGAGTTCACAAACATATTTGTCTTCATATTATAAATATATTATTTCTTCCAGAGGCTTCTTCTCATCAGAGACAAGGTAGATATGAATTTCTGTATATCAAAATGATTTTAAAATACTGAAGTTTATTAACATATGTTTGAAAGCATGCCGAGTATATACAAGGAGTACTGGAGGGACAAGATGGGCTGCCAGTCCTCAGGGATAGGATGTGGGAAGCAAAACATTTGTACAACAACCTTAAGACAAAGTAGAAAAATGTAACTTTATCAGGGAGGTGTACTGGATGAGTTACTGCCTTTTAATTACCTGACAGATGACAAGCCCTTGGCTTCCAATACATCTCCCTTCTGTGTTCCTAGCACTTAGCGTCTTGGATTACCACATTGGCCCTTCATCGACATCATTGAGCATCCGCCATGCTCCACATTGGAGGGGAGGGGGCAGTATTCAAGTTCAGTGTATACATGCTCACTCCCTCTGGCCTGTTGTACAAGTAAGAAGTTTACTGTTTGGTGGAAAAGACAGATAAGCAAATCCGTGATGGCAGAGTGTGGTGGGGCACTGTGAGATTACAGTGAAGGAAACTTTCAATGTGATAAGGAATCTGGAAAGCCTTCCCAAAGAAAGGGACACTTGAGATCTGCAGAATGAGTGGGTATTAAGTTCAGCAGTAAGAGGGAGAAATGACAGTGACTGAATACTGTCACGGTATTATGTGTGAAGCTTGGTGCTGGTGCCAAGGGGAAATGGCACAGAATAAGGTAGAGAAGCTCGGGAGGTGCTCCTCAGCTAAGATAAAGATCTGAATATTCTGAATCCCTGAGTAGTTTAAACAGTGGCACATCATAAACACATTTGGGTTTCAAAAAGATCTCTCTGAAGACAGTGTGGGAAATAGATTGAAAGGGTTGGACCAATCCTTTCAACTCAACAGGAGACAAAGAACTGGCCTGGGTCAAGTCAGTGGCCGTAAGCTTGAAAACAAAATAGAACCTATTAAAGTTTTCTTTCCTAATTCTTTCAGAGATGACTACAATTAAACAAAATATACTCATTGGTTTATTGGCCACCCCCAGTTATTATATTATTAATAGACTTAGAGCTCTATCTGAAAGTCTTTTATAGGTTATATTTGACATAATCTACTTAAATGATTTTTATTTGAATCAGTTAAGATTATAGTTTTAAAAACCTTGAATAGAATCACAAGATTTTTGAGAGTAAAGAAAAAATATCTATACTTCTAACATTCTAAAATAGCAGCTGTTAGCAAATGTCATGTTCTCTTGAAGTTTTTCCTCCATAAATGCTTTCTAAAAACAGTTCTGAGTGGAGTGGTGCACGCCTGTAATACCAGTACTTGAGACAGGAGACAGGAGGATCCAGGTTCGCAGCCAGCCTCAGCTACTTGGTGAGGCCCTCCGCAACTTAGTTAGACCCCGTTTCCAAATGAAGAATAAAAATAGGGCTGGGGGTGTAGCTCGGAGGTAGAATGCCCTGGGTTCAAGCCCCGGCACCACACACCAAAAAAAAGAATAAAAAATAGGGCTGGGGGTGTAGCTCGGAGATAGAATGCCCCTGGGTTTAATCCCCAGTACTGCAGATAAATAAACAAAAAAATAAATAAATAAAAAGGGCTGGGGGTGTAGCTCATAGATAGAATGCCCCTGGGTTCAACCCCCAGTATCACCAAATAAACAAACATAATTGTGATCACAGGCACTTACAATTTTACACCCTGCTTTTCTGGAAAAACTATAAGTATTCTAAGTAAATTATAAGTATTTACCCATGTTTCTGCATAGTCACATAACCATCATCTTAAATGACTGCACATTATTCTATCAAGTGCATGGACCACAATTTTTTAACTTCTCTCCTATTGTCGAATATTTGTGTTATTTTCTTCCTTTGCAAATAGATGATGGATGGATGAATAGATAGATGGATGGATGCAATGAACATCTCATACATAGAGCTTTTTATGTATCTTAGGTGATTCTTTTCAATAAGCCAGATTCATAGAAATGAAGTTATCAGGTCATAAGGTATTGTCCGGACATTTTTAAAGACTCTTGATGCATATTGCCAAAATAACCACTTTCTGCCTTTCACCACCCACTATTCTAAAAATAGCACAAAGGACATTCTGACAAGGACAGAATTCTGGACTTTAGTTACCCATTTGTCTTTGTATTGCTAAGAACCTAACACAGGAACACTGAGTCTCCTGAGGAGGGAAAACTAATAATAAAAGCTGTAAAAGGAGAAGTGCAAAGAATAAAAAAAAAAGATTTTTGAATTAAGGGAAAATTGATAAGGGACAGGAAAAGGATTAGGTAAGCTGGTCACAGTCAGCAACAGACAGTGAGATGTGACACAATAAAAACTGGGTCATTGAGTTGGGACAGCCCTAGGACATAAAAAGACTGAAATGAAGTAAAGCTCTGGATTACTTTGTTCTTGAATATTGAATTTTTTCAGAAGCATGGAGCATGAAATATTATAGTGATAAGCCAAGATTGGAAACATAGCCAAGAAAAAGAGGTCTTTAAGGGATTGTTTAAAATGTGCTGAAGGAATAATTTGGTTTGGTCTTAAACAGCTCAAAAAGTAAATTGACATAAAGCTTTTGCATAGCAAATAGGCATGGAGGCAGAAAACAATGAGGCAAACAGAATAGTTTACCCTATAAATTTGTTAGCATGTAAAGTGTTAGGTTTTGGTCATAGAAAATGTTTATCAAAAGACTTAACTGCTTTATAAGTGCAATTAACACTAATTTGTTATGGATATCTATCTTTATTCTAGTTTTTAGAGACTGTTAATTTGGGGATTTTATAAAAAAAAATCCCCCCCAATGGTTAAGCATTTTAAAACACTTAGGCCCTAGAAATATGTGTTTAAATAGAAATTAAACCACAAAGTTCAAATTTTGGTGCATAGATATATATCTTTCTGAAAATGAGGCTAAGCATTGGTGTGTTAACTTTTTAATCAAAGTTAAGAAAAGATAGAACTCCTAAAAGCAAGACACAAACCAGAGGATAGCATGGAACATATATTATATGAAAAACCAAAGAAGTTTATCCACATGCTCCATCAAAACTAGTCCCACAGCTGAACATCCTTGTCTGGAGAGGGCTTCTAACCCAGGAGATATGCAATCACAAGGTTGTGTCTCAGCTGTTTGTTCTCCGTTGTTCCACAGGCCTAAGTATTTAGCACTCAGCAACATTAAAAATGTAGACTTTTAAAAACAACAGTCAACCAAGAATGGCCTTGTCTTTAATTTTTCAGGACTCTAATAGCACTATATTTGGCGAGAGGAAAGAGGTATTATTGATTCATCTTTAAAGGTTTTTAGTTCCTGATCTTGAGTTATTTATATTCTCATTGAAAACACATCGGAGACATTGCTCAATAGTATAGCCTCAAAAGAAGAATGCTTAATATTCAAGTTATGTGCACACTCAATAATTATTTTATAAGTGCTTGATTCATTAGTGTGTAGAAGTACTAAAATGACCAGTGGAGAAAGTGGCTCTTTTGGACTGTGTTTCAATAGCTTTCCCAAAATGAATGAGAGCTTATTAAGAGTCAACATTTTGGCCATTCTAAAAATTATTTTTTCCTAGGGTCAATAAACCTTTGCTAAGGAAGGCTGGAAAGTTAACGACTGACTGTTCAATAAGTTATAAAACAGAGCAGCAAAAGATATGCTTTATATTTTTAGTATACTATGACTTTGTTCTGTGAAGAAATTTAATTAGCTCCAACAATATCTTATCCACTATACTTTGACACACCAGGACTAAAAAGATAACCAGGATCGAGTACTTGCCTTTCTAGCCAAGGCCTAGCAGAGGAGAGAAACTTAAGGTACCATAATACCTTATGATAGTATTGTAACAGAGTTATGTAAAAGGTGAAAATGAGTAGGAAGCCTGTTGAGGGGCAGGATAGTTTTGGGGTCTGATGGAATAGCATGAGTAGAGGTCCAGTCAATCACAAAAAGAGAAGGAACATATGTTTTCATTAATATGTGCAACCTAGGGAGTAGTGGGGACACACAAGGGACTCAGTTGATAATAGAGAACCCTCAGCAGGGCAAGGGAAGTGGTACAAGGGAAGGGGGAGGGCAAGAAAGAAGCAAATCAGTGGAATTACTATCATGAACAATATGTACATGTGAGAATAAACCAACATCTTTCTTGGTACTTCATACGGGTGGGGGGAGGCGGGGGGACACTAAGAGCTGTGTGCATGTATGTTAACATCAAATTGATATTCACTGTGATGTAAACTCCAATGCACCAATAAAAGCACGTTAAATATATATATATATATATGTATATATATATATATATATATATATATATATATATAAAACCTAAACAGAAGCACAAGTATTTGGGTGTCGTGAAAAGGTGTGGAGAGTAGGAGGGGTTGAGATGAACTGAAAAGACTGGCATCAGGATGTTACTATTTTTTTATACAATATATTAAGATAAAGAGTTTGAACTTTATGCTGTAGGCAATGAATGGTATATCTATATTTAAACAAAAATAGAAGGTATTGTTGCCGTATTTGAAAATGATGGAGAACTGAGAGGGAGCACTAACTTGATAGATGATATAATCACATTTCAAAAGAATCTCATAAAAAGCTGAAGTGCTAAGCCCACATACATTTTACACACACACACACACACACACACACACACACACACACACACACACATACACACACACACACCCTCCTACATGTATTTTTCAAAAAGTCATCTCACTAGCATATAATTCTGTGTTATTTTTCAAGGAAAAACACCATAAAACCATCTGAAGGGTGGTTTTAGGAGATGGCAGAGATGCAAGCAAGTATTAATAGACATCTAAGGACCAGGTCATGGAGAGCAGCAATCCCACTGATTTCTTTCATGTTGAAGTAGTAATTGTCTCTTCAACTTTACAGGGCCACCCTACTTATTGAGGAATC
Organism: Glis glis; assembly: GCA_004027185.1. Classification (NCBI taxonomy): domain Eukaryota; kingdom Metazoa; phylum Chordata; class Mammalia; order Rodentia; family Gliridae; genus Glis; species Glis glis. The sequence goes on from PVJS01049072.1 coordinate 12,735, forward strand.
TAAAACCAAACCTAATCTTGACACTGCTCTCCTGAAAACTTAAGACTCTCATTTCCGGCAGGACAGTGGCCACTGTAAACTCCTTAGCATGGCACATGAGGCCTCTCTGCACCTGCCTAACCTCAGCTTGCTATCATCCACACCTCCAATCCCACACCATTCCAGTTCCCCCACTGCACCATTCTGGGTTTTGCCTACAGTCCTGAGGAAAGCCCGGTGTAGTGGCACATACCTGTCATCCCAGTACTTGGGAGGCTGAAACAGGAGGATCATAGGTTCAAGACCAACCTCAACAACTTAGCAAGACCCCCATTTCAAAAACAGGGAGAAGGAATTAGGGTATAACTTGGAGGTAGAATTCCCATGGATTCAATCTTCAGTACCAAAAAAAAAAAACCATAATAATAATAAATGACATAGCATGGCAGAGTAAACAGTCTGTGTTAGCTTTCTGTCACTGTGACAAAAATACCTGAGATAAACAAAAGGAGAAAAGATTGGTTTTGGCTCACAGTTTCAGATGTTTCAGTGTATGTCACTTGGCCCCATCATTTTGGGCCTGTGATGAAGCAGGACGTTATGGCGGGGACTGTGTAGTGGAACAAAGCTGCTCACCTCATGGCAGCCAGGAAGCAGAGAGAGAGGAGGGCCCAGGATCCCAAAATCCTTTTCAAGGGCTCGCCCCCAGTGACCTACTTCCTCCAACTAGTCTCCACCTCCTGAAGTTTCTACCACCTCCCAGTAGCATCATCAGCTGGGGAGCAGGCCTCCGACACATGAGCTTTTGGGGATTAAGCCTGATCCAAACCAGAACACATTCATAAGTGACAAATACTATAGATTTATATCCTGAAATTCCTAGGCAGTTTAATTCGTTCTAAGTCTTTAAACTCACCTTGTGGCCTCATGGACCCAGAAATTTTAGCCTCGAGCTTGATTAGGCAGGGTTCTTGATTATCTCCATCTAAACTGATGTGGGACTTACTCTTCATGCATAAAAGCAGTCATATCTGGTGTGAGGCCCTGGCACTGGGCTCAGGCATGAGGTACTTTCTAAGGGACCAGGTCTGCTTGGGAGATAAAGTTATAATTGCAGAGGCTGCTTGGAAAGCAAAGCTTCAATTGGGTATTGGTAAAAGTATTTTTTAACAAGCTAATATATAAGCATTAGGGACATTTCTATCTAGCACCCCCTCTTCCCCCTCCACCCCCCATTTTAAAGAGTTATAAAGAGTTATCTTGGAAGTTATAAAGGTCTTTAGAAATCATTGTTGCTTTAAGGAGGAGAGTTAGATACATTGTGTCAGGAGACCAGCTAATTTCTTTGGTTTTGTCTACATGGGTTTAACACCATTTGATTCTTGGCTTTTCCACCCAGAAACTCGATTTTGTTAGTGTTTAAAACTTAGATTTAAAAGGAGTGGGCAGTAACCAAACACACAAAAGACTGATACACAGACCAAGTATACATTTATTTGTTTATAATGCAAAGTACAATAAATTGCCAGTATATTTTCCTCCTGTAGGAAATCTATTTTAAAAGGCAAATGATCATTTAAGTTGCCTGATACCTTGGGATCAAAGAAGTGGGTGTTTGTGTCCTCTAGCTCTAGTAACTTGAGGCTCATCTCCACTCTAGAAATGTGTCTGCCAAGGACTACCTAAATCCACACTGGTCAAGGCTCAACTCCCCAGGGCTGAGGAACTGCCATGAGCAACATCAGGAGGCCAGAAATGTCATGATGTGTGTAGGGAATCCCAGGCACCCTCAAGGGCAGGTTGAGAGGAAGAGAGTGGACAAGATGAGGCTGAAGAAGTAGGCAAAGACAGATCATGGGGCGTGGAGAAGGAAGGACTGACCCGGGCTAGGCAAAGAAGTATTAAGTGGTATTGAGACCACTGAGGCCAAAAACCAGGAATGTGTGCAGGTATTCCAACCTATGCAGTTGGGTCATTTTCTTTTCTTTTCTTTCCCTCCCTCTCTCTCCTCCCTCCCTCTTGGTACAGGGGATTGAACCCAGGGGCATTCTAACTCTGACCTACACCCCCATCCCTTTTTTTTTTT
>PVJS01049073.1:0-14799 GCA_004027185.1 Glis glis
CTCCGGATAGTGATTGAGTCTTATAGGTTTGTGTATGTACATCATGTGCTATAGTGTGTTTCCCTCCACCCTCCTCCCAACTCCCTCAGTTAGGTCACCTTCTTTGTCCATCTAAAGATTTCTTCTTCTTCCCTTCTAAGTCCCTTCTAAGTCACAATGAGACTCTTTAGCTACTGAAGACAAAAGTGTTTTTAAGCACTTTGGAACTTCCAAGAACTTCATTATCACAGTTAAATCAGTATTTTGATTATATTTAATACTTGGATCATTACAATAAGTCCACAAGGCTTTCTAAACATTCTTTTGACCAGGTTAAAAGGATTTATATTTCAGTTTTTTCCCCACTTGTTCAGTTTTCTTGTACTAATTCAGAAATGATGAATGCTGTACTCCCTGAAAGAAACTTTAAATCTGTTCCAAACTTCTATAAACTAATTTTGATTAAATAATACTTCTCTTCTTTAGTAAAAAGCTGGTGTCAGATGGTTATATTTTTAAAGCCCCTTTGTTCTAACCAGAGTAACTTTTGTGACCAAATTCATTCTGGGACATATGTACATATACTGGGACTTTTAGTTTATCATTGTGGCATATGGATGAGCTAAAATAGAAATTCACATTCCTTTATTATTTTCCCTCACCTCCTCCTCATTATTGCTGTGAATAATATGCTTAGACCTTAGTGCGGTGTCCACCAGTCTGATGCCAAGGAAGAAAACAATTGTCATTTATTCCAAAGACGCTCGCACTTAATTGAGGAGCAGTTGACAAGTTTTAAGCATTTGAATGAGAAAAATCAGTTACTTGTGTGTGTGTGTGTGTGTGTGTGTGTGTGTGTGTGTGTGTGTGTGTGTTACTGGGGATTGAACCTAGGGCAGGGGAGCTCTCCCACTGAGCTACATTCTCAGCCCCCTTTTGCATTTTATTTTGAGGTAGGGTCTCCTTAAAATTGTCCATGTTGTTCTCAAATTTGCCATCCTCCTGCCTCAGCTTCCCATGTCACTAGGATTGCAGGTGTGCACCACTGCCCCCCATTGGAGTTACATTTCTTGGAAAGATGATCTGACAGCGATGATCCATGTGAATCATGTCAGGCCTGAACTGTGTTGGTGCCTCCTCAATCTGGTGTATGCCCTGCTCTTGCCAGTGGGTGACAGACTCCTCTCTGCTCTCCATTTCTCTTTCTGAACTCTTAGAGAACTATTAGACATTGTCCCAGTCATCCCACCCTCTCTCCCCAGAATGCCCTTTTCTTGACTCCCTATGTGGCATCCCCTGCCACTTTTGGGGGGTCTTCCTTGATTACCCAGGTCTGTGCTTCATGGACATCTTTTGCTTGCCTGGTTCCTTGTGGAACATTGATTCAGTTGGTGGGAGGAAACTCATTCATGTGATCTGTCCAGGTCTGGCTCAGAGCCGCATTCACAGTGAACAGAGGTAAGAGGACTAGACAGGTAGCCAGTCTGCATGCAAGACAATCAGAGCTTGACTTTGGAAGCAATGGGAATGGGTGGGTTGGAGAATCTGCTCGATTTAGAGGTAAAGTTACAAAATCAGCTCCTGACTGGATGTCAGGGGCAATGGAGAAGAGAAGAGAAGGGGAGGGAAGGGAAGGGAAGAGAAGAGAAGAGAAGAGAAGAGAAGAGAAGAGAAGAGAAGAGAAGAGAAGGCAAGATCAAAAGTGGGAGGAGCTTTTGGCCTGGTTCAGAAGGCTGGATATACTTGGAGTGAACATATCAGAGAAAGAGGTAATATTTAAGGAAGAAACAGTGGTGTTAGCAAAGTTGAATTTAAGAAAGCACATGGTGCTGTAACCATATAAAATAGCTTGGGCTATTTTGTGCTATTGGATATATTTCTTTCTTCTATTGAACTTGAATTTCTAATATATAATTTAAACTCAGTTTGATACAATATTTTCTTCCTTTTTTAAAAAAATTTAGACTCCTGCATGAACATGTTTGTTTGAAGGGGGAAATAAATATTTGAAAAGAGTAAACAGTTGAAAAATTAAAATATGAATAATTTACAAGCTGACTGTCAGTTATTTTGTTGATTGCTAAATTATATGTTCATTGAATGCTGATTATGTTTAAACATCTCCTTCTGCGTCGCTAAGGAAAACATACTTTCTTACCTGACTATTGTATATAGGCTTTATTTTTGTTTATATTGTTTCTAGTTTTTGTATTTTAAAAAGAATAACAACTACTATTTTCATAAACATTCATGTTAACTTTTAAATAAAAAAGGAGCAAAATGGGGGTATACAAGGTAGAAGAATGTTGCCCCAAATCCCATTACTTAGAAACCTTTTTTTAATGTTTGTAAGTATAATTTCAGATTACCCTTTATTAAAAGGGAGGGAGGGAGGGAGGAAAAGAGAGAGAGGAAGAGAACAAAAACATAGAGATTGGGGTCATGAAGCACATGCTACTTTTACTGAAAATGTTAAACATGATCCTTCTTTAATTTAGCAGAGATAAATTTGCAGTGAAATTAAAGGAACCCACAATTGCATAATTCTCATAGTCGCTTAGACTAAATTTTATATTTAAATGAGTTTAATGCTAACCAGCAGTCCTTGTTCTATGCATTTGCTTTCCTATTGTTTATATGTGATTTATTTCTTTGCTGGTAGAATTTTATCCTTTAGTAGATGTTGCATGAAAGGCTCACATATGCTGGCTTTTCCAAGTTAATATGTACTAGAGAATATTTGTTTGTTGCCTTTACATTATATGTTGAAGGAATACTTGTGGAGTATTTTTTCCCCAGAACATCTGAAACTATCCAGCACTTTCTGGCTTTGATAGTATGGCTTTGGATAAATCTAAGATTAACTCTTTTTTTCCTATTTGAATACCATTTAATAATTCGTTTTAGCCATTTCAGTACAAACTATAACACACATATGAAAAAATCCATAAAACACAAAATGAACACTTGTGTGTTCTTCGCCCAAGTCAAGAAATGGAACCTCGCCAGCGCTCTCCTCTGGGATAGAAGAGATCCCACCTCAAAAGTGGCTTCTCATGGAGGGCTCGCCACCTGTGTCTCTTACCAGATCATATGATAGTAATTCTTTATTACTATTACTAGGTTTTCAATGCCTTCAGTATATATTTATAAAATATTTTGTCCAGCTTTTCCACCAGTTGTTTGTAGTAGGAGGGTTGTTCAGTATTACCAAAATCAGAACTTCCCAAAGTAGTTCTTTTACCTTAAATTTCAATGACTTTGGTAGGATATGATTATGATGTCCATTGCTATTTATTTATTTTATTTTTCTGGAGAGGAGGTCACTGTCTTTTTATCTGGTGCTTTTTTTAGGTCTGGAAAACTTTCTTTAGTTTAACAATTGAATTCTTGTTGTTTGTTCATTCTAAGTTTCATGTGGGATGGATTTTCTTTATATTTTACATTTGTTGCTACTCTATAATCATTGTGTGTGTGTGTGTGTGTGTGTGTGTGTGTGTGTGTGTGTGTGTTATTGGGGACTGAACCCAGGGACACTGTGCCACTGAGTTACATCCCCGTCCCATTTTTGCATTTTATTTTGAGATAGGGTCATGCTAAGTTGCCCAGGCTGGCCTCAAATTTGCAATACTCCTTCCTTAGGCTTCCCAGTAGCTGTGATTACAGGCATGCATCTCCATACTCACCTTCTATAACCAATTTTTAAAAGGTTTTATTAATGTGTTAAGTGCACATAGAAAAGTGCTCAAAATTTAAATGTGTAGCTTGATGAATTTTCACAAACTGAATACATCCATGTAAGCAGTTCACGTAACCATGTACTCAGTCTAAGAAACACAGCCTTACCTGATTCTCAAAAGTCTCTTTCATACCTCTGTCCACAAATATCCAGTATTTTACTTCACTGTGGGTTAGTTATGCTTGAGTTTGAGCTTATACAGATTAAATTATACAGTGTGGCCAGGCATGATGGTGCACACCTGTAATCCCAGTACTTGGGAGTCTGAGACAGGAGGGTTGCAGGTTCAGAACCAGCCTCAGAGACTTAGAGAAGCCCTCAGCAACTTAGTGAGACCCTGTTTAAAAAAATAAAATAAAATAGATCTGGGGGTAGAGCTCAGAGGTAGAATGCCTTTGGATTCAGTCCATAGTACCAAAAAATTATATATGTATACTGTATAATTTTTTAACATGCTTTTATTGGTGCATTGGAGTCTCACATCACAATGAATATCTATTTGATGTTAACATGCATGCACACAGCTCTTAGTGTCACCCCTGCCTTCCCCCACCCGTATGAAGTACCGAGAATGATGTTGGTATATTTTCACATGTACATATTGTTTAAGATAGTAATTCAACTGATTCACTTCTTTCTTGCCCTTCCCCTTCCCTTGTACCACTTCCCTTGCCCCACTGAGGGTTCTCCATTATCAACCGGAGTCCCTTGTATGTCCCCACTACTCCCTAGGTTGCACATATTAATAAAACATATGTCCCTTTTTTGTGATTGACTGATCTCGCTTAACATAATGCTCTCCATATCCTTCCATTTTCTTGCAAATGATGTTATTTTGTTCTTCTTTATTGCTGAGTAGAATTCCATTGTGTGTATTTCCCACAATTTTGTAATCCACTCATCTGTTGGTGGACACCTAGGTTGATTCCATAATTTCGCCACTGTGAATTGTGCTGCTATGAACATGGGTATGCATATATTACTGTAGTTTTCTGGTTTCAATCCTTTTGGTATGATACCCAGCAGTGGTATAGCCGGATCATATGGTGGATCCATTCCCAGTTTTCTGAGGAATCTCCACACTGATCTCCATAGTGGTTGAACTAGTTTGCGATCCCACCGAGTGTAGAAGAGTCCTAATTTCCCCACATCCTCACCAACATTTGTTGTTGTTTGACTTCTTAATGCTTGCCATTCTAATTGGGGTTAGATGAAATCTTAGAGTAGTTTTGATTTTCATCTCCCTGATTGCTAATGATGTTGACCATTTTTTCATGTATCTATTGGCCATTTGTATCTCTTCTTTCATGAAGTGTCTATTCATTTCAGTTGCCCACTTCTTGATCGGATTATTTTTTCTTAGTGTAAAGTCTTTTAAGTTCTTTGTATATCCTAGATATTAGACCTCTGTCAGCAAAGATCTCCCATTCCGTAGGCTTTCTCTTTAGGCTCTTGATGGTTTCCTTTGATGAGCAGAAGCTTTGTAGTTTAATGCTATCCCACTTATTAATTCTTGTTTTAATTTCCTGTGCTTTGGAGGTCTTGTTGAGGAAATTTCTACCTGTGCCTATATGTTGGAGTGTTGAACCTATGCCTTCTTCTAATAATTTCACAGACTCTGGTCTAACTTCCAGGTCTTTGATCCATCTCGAGCTGACTCCTGTGCAGGATGAGAGGTAAGGATTTAGTCCCATTTTTCTACAGGTAGATAACCAGTTTTCCCAGCACCATTTGTTGAAAAGACTGTCCTTTCTCCAACGTATGTGTTTAGCACCTTTGTCAAAAATTAATTGACTATGAGTTTGTGAACTTGTTCCTGTATCTTCTATTCTGTTCCACTGGTCAATGTGTCTGTTTTTATGCCAATACCATGCTGATTTTATTACTATAGCTCTGTAGTACAATTTGAAGTCAGGAATTGTTATGCCTCCTGCATGGTTCTTATTGCTGAGAATTGCTTTGGTTATTCTGAGTCTTTTGTTTCTCCATATGAAATTAATGACTGATTTTTCTAGATCTGTAAAAAATGATGCTGTTATTTTTTTTTTTTTGCGGTACTGGGGATTGAACCCAGGGGCATTCTGCTTCTCAGCTACACCCCCAGCCCTATTTTTTGTTCTTTATTTTGAAACAGGGTCTCACTAAGTTGCAGAGGACCTCACTGAGTAGCTGAGGCTGGTCTTGAACCCGGATCCTCCAGTCTCAGCCTCCCAAGTACTGGGAGATGTTGGTATTTTGATAGGGATTACATTGATTCTGTAGATCATTTTTGGCAGAATGGCCATTTTGATAATATTTATTTTGCCTATCCAAGAGCAGGGGAGATATTTCCATCTTCTAAGATCTTCTTCGATTTCTTTCTTCAGTGTTCTATAGTTTTCACTGTAGAGGTCTTTTACCTCTTTGGTTAAGTTTATTCCTAGGTATTTGATTGGGTTTGAAGTTATTGTGAATGGAATTGTTTTCTGGATTTCTTTCTCAGTGGATTCATGGTTGGCATATATGAAAACTACTGATTTTTTTAGGTTGATCTTGCATCCTGCTACTTTGCTGAATTTGTTAATCAGCTCTAGTACATTTTTGGTTGAGTTCTCTGGGTCTTCTAGATATAGGATCATATCATCTGCAAATAAAGATAATTTTAATTCTTCTTTTCCTATTTGAATTCCTTTAATATCCTTCTCTTGTCTTATTGCTCTGGCAAGAGTTTCAAGGACTATGTTGAAAAGGAGTGGTGATAGTGGGCATCCTTGTCTTGTTTCTGTTTTTAAGGGGAATTCTGGCAATTTTCCCCCATTCAATATAATGTTGGCTTTGGGTTTCTTATATATTGACTTAATGATGTTGAGGTATGTTCCTTCTATTCCAATTTTCTGTAGAGTTCTTAACATGAATGGGTGTTGAATTTTGTCAAATGCCTTTTCTGCATCTATTGAAATGATCATGTGATTCTTGTTTTTAGTTCAATTTATATGGTGAATAACAGGTATTGTTTTGCGTATGTTGAACCAGCCTTGCTTTCCTGGGATGAAACCAACTTGGTCATGGTGCATGATTTTCTCAATATGGGTTTGAATGCACATGACTAGTATTTTATTTAGAATTTTTGCGTCTATGTTCATTAATGATATTGGTCTGTAATTCTCTTTTCTTGAGGTATCTTTATTTGGCTTTGGTATTAATGTGATGTTGGCCTCATAAAAGGAATTTGGAAGAATTCCATCTGTTTCAATTTCACAGAATAGTTTGTGAAGTATTGGTTTTAGTTCTTCTGTAAAGGTTTTGTAGAATTCAGCTGGAAAACCATCTGGACCTGGGCTTTTCTTTGATGGAAGACTTTTTACTGCTGTTTCTATCTCTGTGCTTGTTATTGGTTGGTTTAGGTTTTCTATATCCTCTTGGTTCAATTTAGGTAGGTTGTATGTGTCTAGAAATCTTTTGGTTTCTTCCATGTTTTCCATTTTATTGGAATATAAGTTTTCAAAGTAGTTTCTTATGATCCTCTGGATTTCTCCACTATCTGTTATGATGTCCCCTTTTTCATTTCTGATTTTGGTAATTTGGGTTGATTCTCTCCTTCTTTTGGTTAGATTAGCTAGTGGTTTGTCAATCTTGTTAATCTCAAAGAACCAGCTTCTTGTTTTGTTGATTCTTTGTATTTTTTATTCTCTATTTCGTTAATTTCTGCTGTGATATTAGTTATCTCCTGCCTCCTACTGGCAAGGGTGCTGAGGGTCGCCCAGGCCCCACAGGGTACACATGTCCTCTGGGTCTCGGGAGGTATTGCTGGAGTTTGCCTGGTCTCTGATGAGTGGCGCTGCATATCTCTCGTGGGCCCACTGGGGGTGTAGACTCCGGGTAAAGGGTGTCAGTGCCTGAGGTTGCACGGGCCCTAAAGCACGGTGCAGTGCGCGGGCCCCAGTGAGGTGTGCGAGCTCCTGGATCTCAGGTGGCGGCGCTGGAGCATGCCCTGGCTCTGAGGCGGTGTGGAGGGTCACGGGGGTCTGGGGTGGCGGCCCCGGAGGATAGCCGGGGTCTGAAGCGCTGCACAGAGGCTCCCACGCAGGTGAGCCAGGTGCAGGCTCTGGGTCTCAGGTAGCAGCGCTGGAGGGCATGGGGTCCAAGGCGGGGCTTGGAGGGCAGTCCGGGTTTGGTGCAGCAGTGCTGGATTCTGGAGTGGGGCGCGGCGGGCCGCCCAGGTCACATGGGAAGGCGCGGCTGGCCTAGGTGGGTTGCAGGTGGCTGCCTGGGTCGCATGGGACATTGGGGCTGGCCTAAGTGGGGCGTAGGGGGCCGCCTGGATCTTGGCTGGCGTGGGGCTCCGATGCAGGGTGTTGGGGATCATGTGGGCTCCTAGCGCGGTAGCGGGGAGGTGCATGGTTGTGGCAGGAGCCCACGCTGGGGCAGCCTTTGAAGGGTATTCGCGATCTGCTGCTGGGATGGCCCCACCATTCACAGAATTCTGCTTGGGTTTCTCATCCCGATTTGTTGGCCGAGCCAGGGGCTATTAGCCCCAGATGTAGGGTTGGGGGTAAGAGAGCTCCTTACCAATCCTGCCGACAGGGGTTTGCAGTTTTCTGTGGGAATCTGTAGCTGGTAGACTCTGTGTCTGTGTAGTCATACTCAGGTTACTGGATTTGGGGTTTTGGTTCTTCTGTGGCTGTGCGATGTTGTTTAGTTTTGTGCCCCCAGGGTGATTTTGAGACAGGCTCATTCAGGGGCTCCTATTCCATCGCCGTCTTGAATCTTCTACCACACTGTATAATTTTTTCTTTCAAACACCCTTTACTCAACAACATATAAATAAGCTTTATCCATGTTGTTATGTGCAGGAGTTTATTCATTATTATTACTGCATAGTTTTCCATTGTATGATTATATCACATTTATTTATTTATTTATTTATTTACTTATTGGCATTGCGGATTGAACCCAGAGGTGTTCTACCTCTGAGCTACACCCCCAGCCGTATTTTATTCTTTATTTTGAAACATGGTCTTGCTAAGTTGCTGAGGCTGGCCTCGAACCTGCAACCCTCTCTGTTTGTTTGTGGACTTGGGACTGTTTCTGGCTTTGGGCAGAAACACTCTGCCATAACTTTGAATATTATGGACATTGTAGTTCATGTCTTTCAGTGATCATGTTCATCCACACTTTTGGATGCTTTCTTGAAGGCAGAGTTGCGGGCTCACTGGACGGGCTCTTCTTCCACTTCAGCAGATACTGTGCAGCAATTTTGCAAAGCCACTGAACTGACTGGCGCTCCTGCTAGCAATGCTCTGGTGGTCACAATGTTTCCACATGTGACTCTCCCTTGGCATTCATTCTTTTTTTTTCCATTTTAGCCATCTTGGTGGATAGTTTGTAAATAAACTTTTCATATTTTCCCCCAATTTGTGTTTTGGATTTCTGAGGACTTTGTGTATTTTTCAGTAAAAGACCACTATTTTCTGGGTCTCAGTCCTTTCATCTTTAAATGAAGGTATACTATCCTGAATGTTGAAATAGTAGCTAACAAGTTCCTAAGTTGAACTTCTCTTTATAGCATTCTCAAGTAGTTTTTTTTTTTTTTTGTGGTACCGGGGATTGAACTCAGGGGCATTCTACCTCCGAGGTACACCCTCAGCCCTATTTATTATTCTTTATTTTGAAACAGGGTCTCATTAAGTTGCAGAGGGCCTTACTAAGTAGCTGAGGCTGGCTGCAAACCCAGATCCTCCGGTCTCAGCCTCCCAAGTACTGGGATTACAAGCGTGCGCCACCACGCCTGGCTAATTTTCTTTTTTTTCTTTGCGATGAAATGTCACAATGAAAATTCCCTTCCTAGGCAACCTCAAGCTCAACTTTGACTTCTTTGTTGACAACTCAGGGAAGATGGCAAGCAGCCCTGTAGCTTGACGGAGTGCTGGCATTTTGTCTGATCATGCCGGAAACACCGATCACCTGGCCTTGTTAAACAAACTTTAAGTGTGTCACTTTCTTTGATTTAAAATGAGACCTGAAAATATTGCTGGTTAGAGCACACTGCCAGTATTGGGAGTGCCGGGTTTTGATTCCACATGGCAGCACATGCCTCTGTTTTCTTTCTTTGCCTTTGATAACACACAGGACTTTGATCTCCTGAATGCTGAGGTGCAAGAGGGCTGCGCGCAGTGTCATCTTCTATCTTCTTGTTAACTTAGGAGCTGGGAAAGCAAAGCACAACAACAAAAAAAACCAAGCTATAGAGAGACCCTATTAGAGGCCAGGGAGACCTGTGTGATGATTATTCTACAGCTGCTTCTCAAACAGCAAGAATATCTCCTAAAAGCAAGCAATCAATCCACCGAGAGCACCCCGGAGCCCTCGAGGTGCAGTGTCAGGAGCTGGCTGCTTGATGATTCCTCAGCTGAAAACAGCCCTGGCTATTTATATTTTTCTGAATTCATATTGATACTTTCAGAAGCTTACTCATTATTGGTACTGCTGCTGGTCAGAGCAACAACCAAGAATCTACTAAGTTGGTTTTTTTCTTTCTTTCTTTCCTCCTCTCCCCCATGTTTCGTAGCAAAACTTGTACCTGAAACAAGAAATATTAGTGACCATAGTGACACAAGGTTTCATTCACGAAGGGTTCCCGTTAGAGGTAATTCTGAGTGATGGGCTTTAAAGAGGAGGAGAATTCAGATCAGAAATCCTCATTATCTTTTCTCTTGTATGAATAAAACAGAAGTCTTACCATCTAAGACCAGAGAAGAAGTAAAACATTCCCTTAGTTGTTCCAGTTACTTGATTGCTAGTTACACTTTTACTTGATGCTCCTATGCTAGCCCTATCTTGGCCTCTTAGTCAAGGTAGAGAAATAGACTTTGTGGAAGGATTGATGTGTTATTGTATTTTCATGGATCAATAGCGCCTCAATGGGAGGAACACTGAGGTTGAAGTATTTGGACCTCCTGCCCAACATGAGAATGTTCTTCCTGCAGCATTGTGCTAAACAGCTGTATGAGGGGTTCTCACAAGCTTTAGAGGCTGGAACCGACATTCTTTCTTGAAATCCCTTGGAAGTAGGACTGTGGGCAGCCTTGGCCTGTCACTAACCAGCCACCTGTGGCAGAATGGGTGAGCAGCAGCCATGGCCACCTAATATCCAGGTCTGGCTTTGTCATGCAGTGTGTGTGTGTGTGTGTGTGTGTGTGTGTGTGTGTGTGTGTTAGTTTTATGAGGATCTTGGAAACGGATCCTGGTGCTTCAAAGCTGGGATAAGCATTAGGAGTGAGGCTGAGGTGCAGTACTGAGGCTCAAGGAATTGGGGAGGGTTTTGTGTTGTTCTGAATGGGCTCAGACTTCAGAAGAGGGAAACAAATAGGCGGCAGGGAATCAGGCTTTGTGTACAATGTTTGGCAATCCCACCCATCTGCACTCATGGTGTGTGGGGTTGCATCCCACAAGTTCACTGGAGAAAGCAATCTCTTTGGCTGCCTCCCCAGAAAAACACAATCCCCTCTAACCAGGTAGCAGTAAGAACTATGCATCTGACTTCCCAACTGTCTCTGTTTTGTGGAAGTGGGTATGAGGGAGAAAGTAAGGCACTTACACCTCACTGATGTGTTGGTTTTATTGAGCTTTTATTGTGCTTGAGACCTTCATGGAACACCTGAATCTCATTCATCCTTTGCTTATCATATTTATTGGTTTTCATGTTGACTACACTGTATGCCCAATAAAACAGTGAAGAAGGAGAGATGGTATGGAAAGTAGTTCTTGATAGAGTATTTAGGGGCCTCTTGGAACAGGACCATGCAGGATGCTAAAGCCTCTGGCTGCCAATAGCCTGATTCAGGTGGGATGGACCAGCGCCAACGTGGGTCCTCCCCCAGGTGATCTGGACCTGTCAACAGAGTCACAGTGGGCTTTGTGGGAGTGACTGTCCTCAGGAGGTGGCAGGTGTGTGACGATGGCTCTCTACTCTCCAAGCTACCCTCTTATGCTGCTCATTTACTTCTGCAACATATTTAGGCATTTTTTTTCTGATACCTCTGACTGTAGGCTGATGGAGCAGGTGAGCTCTACTTGCAGACCATGAAACATGGAAGAGAGGATGCCTAAGAAAGATAAACACTTCTTTATGAAATCAGCAAACTGAACTCACTTCAAAAACACGTGGGAACATTCTGGGGTCATCTTAAATATTTCTTCCTTTGAGAGAAATTTTAAAGGGAAATTTTATTTTTCTACATTTCTGGAGAAAAACAGTCCTATGATTCTTTGGGATCTGTTTTAAATTTGAATGGGTGAGTGAGGACCAGGTGGGTTTTGGCTTCTGGTGTCTCCACTCTTGTGAGTCTCCCTTTATAGACAGGTAAGAGAATTTCTCAGTGGAATAGTGAATTTCTGGACAGCATGTTCCAGTAACACACTTCAGGAAGCCCGTATTTCATCCCTTCTTCTTGGCAGGGCATGAGTTTTGCCACTCTTTCCAAACACAGATTGGTTCAGCACAGTCACCAGGATCCAGCAGATGGCCAGGGCTGTGTGTTGGTGGGGGTCATTTTGAGTCTCACCTCGGATGGATTAGGTAGCTCTGTCCAGCTGGCTGAGTGCAGTACTTGGAGTGGACCATTCTCTGGGGCTCAGGCAGTCCAGGGTGGCAGCCAGCATGGGTCTGTAAACGTGAAGAAATTATTCTGAGGTCCTGAATGAAGTTGATAGAAATATCACAAAAACAGTTACAAATTTGATTATTCAAAGACTTAGGCAAGCCATAATTATTTATTCCAATACAAGCAATTAGAGACCTCTATGTGCAAGGATCCAAGGCAAAATTCTGTGGTGTTGGAAGTGTTGCTCTGTTGTTAGGTTTTGATTTCTTTCTTTTTTTTTTTTCAGTACTGGGGATTAAACTCAGGGGCATTCTACCTCCAAGCTACAACCCCAGTCCTATTTTTTATTCTTTATTTTGAAACAGGGTCTCACTATGTTGTGGGGGACCTCACTAAGTAGCGGAGGCTGGCCGCGAACCTGCGATCCTCCAGAGGATGTCTCAGCCTTCCAAGTACTGGGATTACAAGTGTGTGCCACCACGCCCGGCGAGGTCTTGATTTCAATCTTTTGTAAATGAACTTTCACCTATCCCTCTGAATCCTTTGAGCTTATCTCCCTTTGCTTCCCGCATGCCTCAGCCTTCTGAGGAAATACAGCTCACTGTGTTTTATGGGCTCTGGCTAAAGTTGCTAGGCCAGGATGCAACTCTTTAAAGAGTCAAGAAGTGAATGAAGATGCCCCTGAGATTTTTTTTTTCCCTGGTTGGTCCTTATTGGCCTAGTCCCTTTCAGTTTCTTTGGTCATCTTTGGCTGCAGATTACACTCACACTACCTGAATGTGTGCATTGACACACACGTGTACTCTTGCTCAATTACACACAAACATGTAGGGGCATATATGTACATGTCCACACAGAACTAGGGTGATGTTCCCATTCTCCTTTAATAGATACTTGCCACATTTTAAAGTTGTCTTAGAGGATGCTATGAAAATAAGAACATGAAACCTATCTGTCAGATGTAAAGGGGAAAACTCCTAGAATAATATGAAGTCGAACTACAGGAGTTTTTCAGTAGGCATCACTAAATGAATTAGAGAATAGAGCTTAAAAAATGAGGGATGTAGCCGGGCGTGGTAGTGCACACCTATCATCCCAGTACCTGGGAGGCTAAGACAGGAGGATCGTAGGTTTGAGACCAGCCTCAGCAACTTAGCAAGACTTTCAGAAACCTAGAGAGACCCTGTTTCAAAACAAAAAAAAATAAATAAAATAGGGCTGGGGTTATAGCTCAGAGGTAGAATGCCTCTGGGTTCAATCCTCAGTATCAGAAAAAAATGAGGGGAGCCGGGTGTGGTGGTGCACGCTTGTAATCCCAGTACTTGGGAGGCTGAGACCGGAGGATCCGGGTTCGCGGCCAGCCTCCGCTACTTAGTGAGGCCTTTGCAACTTTGTGAGACCCGGTTTCAAAATAAAGTATAAAAAAATAGGGCCGGGGATGTAGCTTGGAGGTAGAAAGTCCCTGGGTTCAATCCCCGATACCGCAAAAAAAAAAAAAAGAAAAAAATGAGGGGATGTACCTATATTTGCATGCATTCTTAAAAGAAAACAGTGTTGGTATGAGCAAAAGTAAAATTTCATGAAAAAATTAAATGTGCAAAAAGACCATAGTCTACACTTCTAATAGCAAAATCCAAATGAAAATGTAATAATCATAAAACTTTAATGAATTACACAGAAATGTGCAAAATAAAAATAGCAATTGAAAAATAAAGGTAATAATAGGAAGGAATAGTTTAAATGATGAATAGATAGCATACTAAAGAGAAATCAATAATAGGACCAATGGATTATATTTAATGTTTATATTTGAATCATGTCTATTCAAGGAAGCAGTGATTGAAAACATAAATAGAAATGAATATGTTTGAGAATAATAGGCCGGGCGTGGTGGTGCAGGCCTGTGATCTCAGTACTTGGGAGGCCGAGACAGGAGGTTCGCAGATTTGAGGACAGCATTAGCCATTAGTGAGACTCTCAGCAACCTAGCAAGACCCTGTTTCAAAATAAACTAAAATAGGGCTGAGGGTATAGCTCGGAGGTAGAATGCCCTTGGGTTCAATTCCCAGTACCATACACACACACACACAAAGAAAGAAAATAATAAAATTGATAAATACTAGAATTTTTATTCTCCTTTTGAAAAGAATCAAGAATAATAAAATAGACAAAAATTTTATAAAAGTGATCAGGGAAACAAAAAGAAATAACAAAATGCCTTATTAGGACTGATCAAGGAGATGTAACTAAGTAGATATTTATATATACTTACACATACAGATCAGAAAGAGTAGCATATTATGCCAATATATGTCAGCACTGCTTATATGTATGAAAAATATGGAATAATATAAATACAACTAATTATAGGAGATATTGGAAAATATAGACTCAAACTTGAAATAAGTTATGAAAATTACCTAAAATAACCCCTCAAAAGATGTCAGGCCCATAAGATTTTAGGATGGCGTTTTTCTTTTTTTTTTTTTTTTTTTTTTT
>PVJS01049074.1:0-14797 GCA_004027185.1 Glis glis
AAAAAAAAAAAAAAAAAAAAAAAAAAAAAAAAAAAAAAAAAAAAGAAGAGGAAGAACAGGAAGAAGATTCAATAAAGGACCCAAAAGGTTGTCTTTAGAGGTTGAGAGGAAAACAGGACCAAGAACAGAGAATATTTTGAGGCAAGAGATCAAATAAGATTACTTATATGTCTCTCACATTAAAACTTTAATATCTTTGTGAGCTGGAACGATGTCTAATCTATCATGTATCTTCAGCATCTGTCAGAGTTGCTGCTGCTTAGTGAAAATTTAATGTATATTTTCTTAATGAATATGTTGGTGTCTGCTACCTGCCACCATGCATACTTTATGTGTGGTAGTTATTTGGTGATTATTTGTTATAGATTCCAGAACATCATCAAATGCATTTCTTCTTTTCCTTCACACTTTTTGGACTAGTCTAAAACTGAAAGGTCAGTAGTTGAGAATGACTGTTTCCTCACTTCTTGGAATATTCTCAGTGCTTTAGACTGCTAATCAGACCCCACAGAGAACCCAGTTTGGGCCTGGCATTCTGGGCTGATGGCATCATATCTTTGCATCTCTCTTTCTTTAGCCTACATACTTTAGCTATACCTTTCAAAACTCTCTGCTTTATTTAGCTGTATTTAGTACTCAATAAATTATATATGGTTGCAATGGATTGAAAGTTTGTATCTGTACAAAAGTCATATATTAACACCCTAACCCCAATGTGTTGGTATTTTGAGGTGGCACCCATTGAGAGGTAATTAGGCCATGTGAGTGGAGCTCTCATGAATGAAATTAGTACCCTTTTAAGAAAAGACCAGAGAGCTATCTAGCTCTTCTTCTACTATGTGATGACACGGCAAAAAGTCGGCCCTCCGTAAACCAGGAAGAGGTATTCACCAAGAACCCGACTATGCTGATACCTTGATGTTAGACTTTGGTCTCCAGAATTATGAGAAATAAGCATTTGTTGTTTAAACCACCCAGTCTATGGTAATTTGTTATAGCAAACTACCTTTGCTATACATTACCTTATATTGACTTAAGACAATGGTGATCATAGTTTTACTTATCATAAAACTGAGTACTTCTTGAACACCAAATATGAATAGTTATTTGCCAATATCTATTTTTCATCTATTATTAATTTATAATTATTATGAATTATAAAATTATTAATTTTATAATTCTTATAAAAATGTATAGTATAGGTAGTATTAATTTCTGTTTTGTGATTATCAGACACTGTGGCTATAAAAGCTTAGGTAACTTTCTGAAGGTCACACTGACAAAGTAGTAAAGGAAAATTTAAACATAGGTCTCTTGACTCCAAAGCAATTACTTTTACAACTATGTCACACTATCTCACATAAATTGTAGCTATTAAAACAATAGGAGCAGCAATAATCTAAACAAAATTGCTTGACCATAATCCATAGTTTCCTCAGGTTTGTACTATGCCAAATACGCTGCAGAGGTTACCCAACCATTTGCATGTATGTTTAAAGAGCAACTGTCAGCCTTTAATAGTGTATATCAGAGAAGTGTCTCTGGGAAGTAGAATGATATTCTTAGTCTGTTGCATTGGAAGAGTTTCCCAGGAGACCACAGGCACAATTCTGACATGAGCTTTCAGGTCCCTTGTTTCATCCTGTGGATCTGTTCTGCTTTGTTCTTTGGGAATCAAAATGTGGCTTTAGGCATCAGTGTGATATTTGATGCACGTCAGGTATAGGAACAGTGTTGGTAATATGAAGAACTCTGCCACCTTATTCCTTGTCTTTATAAAACTCTTGACATTAGCAGACACTGGCTTTTGTATTTAGAACCAGTATGTGATTTGCCAAAATACTAAGACTGCTTAACTGCATTTGCCAAGATCAATTGCCACTGCATTTGATCTTGGCAGAGTCATTGGTTATTTATCTGACCCATTCCCTCTACCTAGTTATTGACCAAACATTTATCATACTCACAATTTCTATGTGCCATAACAATTAAAGAAAACCAGGCTGCACAACGAGTCTCATCCTACTCAAATCTGGTTTTTGTCATTCGATTTTATAGGCAAAAATTATTAAGATATTATTTAACTTGGTGTCCTTTATATTACACATAAGAAACTTAAGTTTAGGTATGTGGAATGACTTTCTGTAAGATTAAATGATAACTGACATAAGCCCAAGTTTTCTTAGTTCCAGATCAGGGCTCTTTCCAGTATACCCTGCTGCCTCTCAGCTATACTGAAAGCATAGCTGGTTATAACAATGGAAAAAGACATAATGCCATGGATTTTTATACCTGCCCCCTCACCTTAGTAGGATTGTTGATTTTTCTATTTCTTTTTTTTTTTGTTTTTACTTTGGTTGATCTATTTCTCAGGTAGCTTCTTGAAGACACTGGAATACATATGATATATTTCATTGAGTGTTTCCTGAGTCGATTCCTACTTAACTATCTTTAGGACTCTGAGCAGGTAGACACAACTGTGAAGTATTGGGAAAAGAGAAGGGGAAATAGGGACTAGAGTAGCTCAGAGAGAAGAAGTTAGTAGCATGCATAACGGACTAAACTGGAAATATGAGACAGAGAAAAAAAGAGAGAAGTTATTGAAGTTAAAGGCAATTGTGAAACAAAAATTTTGAGGTATAGGTGATATTTAGTCTTCTTATCTACAAAATAGGAATAATAATATTTATTTCTCCTATCTCATAGTATTTTAAAAGGACCTCACGGAGAAAGGGTTTTGAAAACTTTAAAGCATAGTGTGATATTAAGGGGATGGCACTTGATGAAAATTGTAGTGATTAAACATGGTAGAAAGGAAGGAGATGACATGGAGATAGAGTAAGCATAGAAAGTACAGTGATTGGTAAAAAGCATTGGTATTATATGACAGGAGGCAATACATGTATTAAAAGAGAAATTGAAATGCATATTGAATAAGAAGTCAAACGAGATGCTGTAATTTGGAATTTAGCATACTCAATGGATGGAATGACTAATTTAGAGATGCTAATTGAGTATACTGGTTAGTAAAGGCAATGATTGGAATTAAGGATACACCTTGTATCGGCCATTTAAGAGATTATCAGTGTATATTTTAAAGCTTTAATAAGTCTGAAAAAGACATATTTTATAAAGGATGTGTTTAGAAAAATTCACAGTGATTCTATGGATTGGCATTATAGTCAGGAAAAAACATTAAGTTCTGCTTGTCAGACTCAAAACAGGTACTTAGGTTGCTGAGTTGAGATTGTGCTTGTGCTTCTGCATGAACTTCAGGGAAGGAGATTGTTTTAGCATTTGTTGCTGTTTTGTTAGTTGATCTTAATGCATGTTTATGGAACCATTTTATTCCAACAAGTTGAAGTTGAAATGTTTTAAAATGGATGATGTAGCTCTTAAGGCAGGGGCTTAAGTTTTAGACTTTGTTTTCCCACTTAATATCAATGCAGGAGGGCCTTTGTAATGAAAATAACATGAGCAGTGCCCTGTAAATGAGCCAAGAAATCAGTATTACTGGAGTGGGGGAGGGTGTGCATTGACAACTCCTCTCCCTATTCTGTGCTCTAGTCTTAACAGTTCTCTTGTGGTTTCTACTTGCTCTGACAAATCTTTCTGCTGGCCTTTGGGTTGGAAGTCCACTGGTCTGAACCACTATCTCCTTCTCACTAAAGTAATTTTTACTCACATTTCAGGGTTTATATCAGTTTTCACTTCCAAATAGCTTTCCTCAATTTTTTAGGTTAGGTTACATCTCAGCTTTGGCACTACTGACAATTTAGGCAAGGCAATTTTTGTTATGAGTTAATTCCAATGTATTACTGACCATCAGCATTCCTGGTCTCTATATTCTAGATGCTAGAAGTGCCTCCACTGTCATGACAACCAAAAATATCTCCAGATATTGCCAAATGTTCCCTGGGAGGCACATTGCCCAGAGTTGAGAACCATTGGTGTAGATGAAGAAATAAGAACTTCTCTTTCATATCTTCATTTTATCTTAGTGATATTTTTGGAAGATGGAAGTTAACTTGCTTGCTCATTTTTAAATTTTGGATCAAAAGCCTGCAATTAAACTCCCAATGGGATAATGCGCTCAACTTCTACTAGTTCTTTCTGTTTCTCAAACATGACACATTTGCTTCTACTTCAGGGTTTGTACATTTCTTTCTTCTACTTGTGATGCTCTTCCCTAAATCTTTATAGGAATCACTGCTTCACTTTACTCAGGTACCAGATAAAATGTCACTTCAGGAAGTTCTACCTGTATGTAAAATAGCACCTCCTCTCTCACAATCCCTTTACCTGTTTTTTCTTCATAGTGTTGATCATTACTTGCTACTATATTTGTATTAGTAAGACTAGGCTTACTGTTATGACAGATAAACCATAAATTTCATTGACTTGAAATATTTATTCCTTACTTCTATTATAGTTTTGTGTTGGTTGGAAGATCATGCAGTCTATCTAGGGACTCAAACTCTTTTCTGCTGTGGCTCCTCTTTCTGCTAGGGTCTTTTGCTTCTCTGCTTTTGGTTGGTTGATGGGGAAAGAAAGTATGAAGGATTGTGTTGAAAGCAGGTCTAGAAATGACATAATCTCTTTTTCCTACATTTACCTTTGTTGGTGTTCAGTCATATGACTTTACTTAATTGCAGGGGAGAGTGGGAAATGTAGTCAGGTTGTGTAGCCAGGAGAGAAAAGGAAATGGAATTTCCTTTAAGCCATTGTATCATGTCTGCCATAATATATTTATAATATTTATACATTTATTGAATGTATCCCTAGTTAGAATATAAGTTCCATGAAGGCAGGGATTTTGACTTTTTTGTAAAAGTATACAATGGTATACTAAATGGTATACTAAATGCTAAGAACAATGTCTGGCATGTAACCGATAATAATATTTGCTGCAATGATCACTTAATGAATGTTGTCTTTGTCATCTGTTACAGTCTCCACACTTAGTACTGTTCCTATTATGTAATGGGCAACTTTTTCTTTTTTGTAATTCTGGGGATAGCACTCAGGGGCATTCTACCTCTAATCTACACCCCAGCCCTATTTTCTTTTTTTCTTCTTTTATTTCTGGTACTGGGGATTGAACCCAGGGGCATTCTGCCTCTGAGCTACACCCCCACACCTATTTTATTTTTTATTTTGAAGCAGGGTCTCACTAAGTTGTGGAGGGCCTCACTAAGTTGCTGAGGTTGAGCACTAAGTTGCTGAGGTTGAGTTGATCACAGGTTGAGCCTGTGTTCCTCCTGTCTTAACCTCCCAAGTACTAGGATTACAGGCATGTGCTACCATGCCCAGCTTTATTTTTTTTATTTTGAAACAGGATCTCACTAAGTTGTTGAGGGCCTTGCTATGTTGCTGAGGCTGGCCTCAAACCTGTGACATCTATGCTAATGGATAGCCTCCTATTTTTGAAACATCTGAAAAATGATGAAATAAGCACTATTTTCTTCAATCTTAAATAAAAAGGTTGAACCCATTTAAGTGATGATTTTCCCCCCCAGGAAATGTGAAAATTTAATATTGCTATGCTTTAAAATTGCCATTTCTTGATTTCTTTTGTAATATTATCATTGTTTTATTTTTATCATTTTGATCCATTTATAAGAGAATATACTTCAAATAATGTGATACAAGGATTAGAGGAATAACAACATCTAATTATCCAGTAAGCTTTTTGGATATCTCATGTCATCTTCACTCTTTTTACTTTATCTCTCATCTATACTATTGCTTTAGCCTCCCAACTGCACTTTTTGTATAATTTGATCCTTCTCCAATCCATTGTCCATTTTATTGCTGGAGTGGTCTTTCCTATATAAAGTGAATGTTTTTATTTCACTGCTTAAGACAATTCATAATTTCAATTATTTAGGGATAAAATACACATTTCTTAATATGCATATATGATTCTCCATAGTCTGACTTCTGCCTAACTCTCTAGGCCGTTTTCTTGCATCTCTGGGTTATTTATTTCAGAGCAACTTGTTCTTTCATAACTCAACACCTGGCCTATCTTGTGAGCATCTACTGAAGATTCAGTTAAAATATCATATGTTAAGCATGATACTCTCTAGTTCCAGTCATTATCCTGTAAATTATATAATTTTGTTTGTCTTTATGGTCGAGTAGAATACCATTGTGTGTATATACCACATTTTCTTTATCCATTCATCTGTTCACAGACATCTAGGTTGGCTCCATAATTTGGCTATTGGGAATTGTGCTGCAATAAACATGGGTATGCATGCATCAATATAGTATTCTAACTTTAATTCTTTTGGAAAGATACCAAGGAGGTATCTTTTTGGAAAGATAGTATGAGGAGTGGTATAGCTGGGTCATTTTTATGTCCATATATGAAGGTATCCATAGTCTTTTTTTATGCCCATATATGAAGGTTATCATTACTAATCTCACTAACATATACAGGGAGGTAGGAGCAGGGACTGGGATGGGATTCAGAAGGAAATATGCACATGTATGTTTGTATAACTTTAAATGTTACTATGCTGTATAACTACAATATACCAATAAAAGTATAAAAAATGTATTTGCAAAATGATAGGAATATGTCATTGGACAGTATGTAAATGAAATTTTCAGCACCTTAGCGGAAGTATTATACCACTTGAAAAAAATTGATATATAAAATGAAACAAAACATGGAGATACCCTAATAAATGCAGACATATGAAAAATATCATGTTACCTTTTCTCTAGAAAAGCTTTCTGGAATCTTCACTCTTCCTTACATAACATAGGGGTTTTATTACTTCTTCATTTATTATTTCTTCATTTATTTATAAGAATATAAAACACTTACTACACTTGTTTACCCCACTTCTCCTGCCTACATTTCTTGAAGGCTATTCCAAGTCTTATTCATCTCTGGATCTCTACCACCTCTCATAGTGCCTAGCACAGAGTGAGTGAGTACCCAGTGGGTGCTAAGGGATATTAATGAGACCCATCAAAAACCTTTAATAGGCCACAGTTTGGAGAACACTGCTGGAACTCTTTGGATATTGAATCTGGCAGAAATAGATTAGGAAAACCAGCCAGATGTTGTTTTTAAGGGTTCTGTTTTTAGCATGTAAATTAAAATTTCATTTAGAAGTACAAATCTAATTTGGGAACCAGAATGCAGTAGTAGAGTTTGACAAGATTACATATGTAAATTCTCCAAAGGCTGATCCATCACCATGCTTTCTGAAACAGTACAATCTGTGTGAAAGGAGAATGGTCTCTGACATGCACGACAGGGTAAAGGGATAAGTTTTTACTACATTCAGGATAAAGTCTACCCTTAGCATATCATTTAATGCCTTCCATGATCTAGTTCCTGTCTCCCTTTCCAGACTCACACCTTGTTTCTCCATACATAATTTTCCTGGAACTCCTTTTCACACTTCTTTACCTGGCTGATTTTTACACATATTTTAAGGAAGTTCAGGTGGCATGTCTTTTTGGAAGCCTTCTGTGAGGAAGGTATAGATAGATACTGGTTCTCTGTGTTCTTGTGGAGTACTTTGAGCATCGTACTAAAAGTCATGCTTTCTTATTTGCCTTTTCCTTCTTATTTGCCTCTTCCACTAGTATCCTTGAAAACAGGAACTTTTCAGGTATGTGTGTGTGTGTGTGTGTGTGTGTGTGTGTGTGTGTGTATGGTACTGATGATGGAACCCAGGGGCATTCTATCTCTGAGCTACACTCCCAGCCCTATTTTATTCTTTTATTTTGAAACAGGATCTCACTGAGTTGCAGAGAGCCTCACTAAGTTGCTGAGGCTGGCAGTGAACCTGCGATCCTCCTGTGTCAGCCTCCCAAGTACTGGGATCACAGGCATATGCAACCATGCCTAGCTCAAATTTATATTTTTATTAGCAAAATTTAGCATGATGGATACATAGAAATCTTAAATAAATGTTTTTTTAAATTAATTAATAAGCCCATACCCACAGCCCAGGAATTAATTTAAAAATTTACCTACATTTGACATAGATTAGAAGAATGTATATTTTAGGAATTCTTTTTCAATGGAATTTTCATTTAACAACTATTTATTGAAATTATACTAGATATTTCTTTAAGTTCTACAGTGAATGTTCTCTGCTAATAGTAATCAAAGAATATATAGTTCTTTGCATTATGACCAGCATGTAAGTGGAAAGTTAGTATTTTAAGTGACTGGCTGGGAAGTGAGCATTAAGGCACATGCAATTAACTTTCATACAAAATAGAGAATATATAAGTAGAGTCCTTTATAAGACCATGGGAGGAAGACCATTTACTGCAAAGTGTCGGGAAATTCAATACAAATCAGTCTTTCAGTAAACAACTAGAAGATGAAAATAGAGGTGTCTAAGACCATAGCTTTGCTGAATTTGGGCTCATCCATGGTCACACAACCAAAAAGTAGCCAAGCAAGAATTCAGCTGTAGACCCATATCTTTTCAAATCCCATGCCATGAAACTATACTGTCTATGCTAGATTTTCCCTTCTTGAAGAAGTAGAACAGTTTTTATTATATATTTTATTATTTTATAATATATAATATTTTTATTATATATTTTACTATGTTCAGGATAATCATTGACTAGATGGTCAGCTTTTCCAGAGTGTTAAAAATATTGCTTTTATATCCTTATTCTTTTGTTGAGTGATGGATTGATTTACAGCTTATTATTTCTTAGGTATTCCCACTAGTTATAAATATAAGGTAGGGTGGGTTCAAAAATAGATCTTCAATACATGAATATTTGAATATATGAAGTATTGAATTTCCAATACTTCAATATTTGGTAATTGAAACATCATAAGACTGATAGTAGCTTAACAAACTTAGATCTTTTATTTATGTTGTAGATGTATGTGCCTAGAGAAAATTAGGTTATATGTATTGGAATATTACTTTTTAGAATTTGTTTTTCTTTTTTTTGCTCCCCTGTAAATATATTTACAATGAGAACAAGTGTGGAAATATTTTATAAAATGCCAGTAAGAAGCTGTGTAATGGGTATTAGTTCACTGAGATTAAATTCCCTAAATGAATGGAGAGGTCTCTATCCTCAAACATTCTCAAGCAGAAATTTTAGATTTTTTTTTTGTACTGGGGATTGAACCAGAGACATTCTATCTCTGTGGTATACCCCCAGTCCTTTTTATTTTTGGTTTTGAAATAGGGTCTCACTAGGTTGCTGAGCGTCTCACTAAGCTGCTGAGGCTGTCCTCGAACTTGTGATCCTCCTATCTCAGCCTCCTAAGTATTGGGATTACAGGTGTGCGCCACTGCACCCATCTAGATTTATTCTCTTGACTGAGAATTTGTGGGTTAAGTCTCATCTTTAATATAATTTTCTCTCAAAATTGTGAATCCCTGGAAATATGGCTATATAATGGAACTTTTGACAGACCCTTTTAACTGCATGTCACTTGTACTAGAGGTAATTTGTGATCTCTTCAAAGGTGTTTCAGAGAGTGAGGTGGAATAATGTTCTACATAAGGTCAGTTTTAATTAATAAGCTGTTTTCTTCATTTTTGACCAATATGAATTGCTCATAACTTTTGTGTGCAGTATTTTTCAATGTAAAAATAAAACAAATTGAGCTTTTGTCACATCCATCATCAAGCATAACCCATTTAAATGTCAAAAATTCTACACCGCCTTAAAATCTATTTCTAGATGTCTCAGCAGGCCTATTTATCACAGTGAAATAAGATGTAATTATCATATTATTTCACCAGGTACATGCTACATTTATATATATACATCTTCCTTTGTCCCCCCAGATATGCTCAGAATTTTTATTTCTAAATAGTTGTTATTCATGTGGTATTTTTTCACAGTCTGTAGAACCGATGTCAGCAAGGCACACAAATAATACTATCAGGATTAGATTTTCCTTAAAGATAAATCTCAATTGTTTTATTCAATCTTTTGTTTCTAACTTCCTTAAATTAAAAAATCATTGTCTTCTTCTGTCTCTGTTTGGAGATAAATATTTTGCAAACTATAATAAAGGTGTTTTAGTATATAATTTAACTGTATGCTACAGTATTCAGAGTTTGCTTCAAAGAAAAGACTTGTATCAAGACATTCTTCATAGATTTCAATTTAAATTATTTATTTTCTTTTCTGAACCCTTCCTGTGTTATAGTTTATTTACATATATTTTCTGTAACCCTTAGAACAACATTGAAAGTTTTAACAAAATAGGCTCAGAGAGGCTAATTACTTAGCAAAGGTCATAGTATAGTACATATCTGAATTAACTGAATCCAGTCTAAAAATCTATGTGACTCTGAGCTATCTCAGAGGGTAGATCACCCCTGAGTTCATCACCAGTAAAACACACACACACACACGCACACACACACACACACACACACACATACACACAAACACACACACATACACAATCAACTATAAACTTTTCTTAATTTACAGGTTAGTTGCATTCTTGAAAAAAGTCAGTGTACATGAACATCTGATGGTACATTTGGAAATTGTACAGGACTTTTTTCTGCTTTGTAGTATTCCTAGCATCCCTAGTCTTCACTGACCAAATACTATAGTGCTCTTCCATCTTTATTTTTTTTTTAAATTTCTCAGTTACCTTTTTATTTTTTTTTTTAATTTTTTTCTAGCCCTCCCTCAAGTCCCACCCTATTCCCTCCCCCCTCCCTCCCTCTCGTGCTCCGCATAGTGATTGAGTCTTATAAGTTTGTGTATATACATCATGTGCTATAGTATGTTTCCCTCCACCCCCGCCCAACTCCCTCAGTTAGGTCACTTTCCTCGCTCATCTAAAGTTTTCTTCTTCTTTGTCGGAGTCCCTTCTATGTCCCATTCTATCTCTTCCATCTTTAAAAACAAAAAATTCCTCAACAAATTTCCAAAATACTTCAAGAGCATACACAAATACCTCAGAGATATTGTGGGTTGAGTCCTACACCACTGTAATAAAATGAATAAATAAAATGAGTCACATGAGATTTTGGTTTCCTAGTACATGTAAAAGTTGTATTTAGGAGAGGATTCAAGATGGCAGATTAGAGGCACCCAGCACTTACCCACTTCTCCAAAAGACAGAATCAAAACAACTGGAGAGCAGCTGCTTATGGAGGTGGGTGATGTAGGAGAATGCTGAAGTTCAACAGTGGACAGAGACATGGATTTGGGATAGTGGAAGAAAGGTTGAAACAGAGAAACCCAGCACTGAACACACAGAAATGTGGCAAAGGGTAGGGGTTAGGGGTGAAAGAAGAGTCCCAGTGAGTGTCACTGGCACAGGAGTGGACACCTTGCAGAAACAGTCTAAACAGATAATAGTCTTGGGATCCGCATAACAAAATGGTGGAAATTCTTTGCACTTCCCAGTGTATTCTCATGGTGCTTAATAGGGAGCCATCTTGAGAAGGGCTTGTCTGAGAGTCAAAGCCTTGTCTGGGAATCAAAGGATCCTGCATTTTCTGGTCTTCAGGTCCCAGCAGCAATATGGCTGCACTGGTTCAGTGGGTGGCTGCCTTGAGTCAGTTTGGTTTGGGGGTAAGCCTCTGACACAAATCTACTGAGAATTCTATGCAGTGGAAAACTGGACTGCAATGAGTAAGGGAACAAAGAACACTTCCCCTTTAAAACTGCCTATTGGGAAAACCAGCTACAGGAGTCCAGGGAAATGAGTATTTGCTTGTTGCTTGTGATTTCCAGTGGGAGTTAAATATGAACACCAGAATCAAGGATGGTGGAATGCATGGGGCCCACTACCCCTCCCCAGCATGGATAATTGTGACTCCATAGGCTTTTCTCACACTTGGAGTGTGTAGCATAAAAGGCACTGGAGTCCCTGGCCCACTACAACATGAGTGCCAAACTATTGGAGTACATAGTCCAAATAACTCCAGTGTAAATCTTTGCCTGGGGAGCTCTGAGTTCTTTCCTAACTTGTTGGGGTATGGGTCAGCTAAAAAGTATTCCATATGGCACTGGCCACAAACCACTCCCTCTGGTCACCTGACAAGCACAACGAAGGAAAGAAGGGTATGAATAACAAGCCTTTGCTCTCCTCTAAAGGGCACACAGCCTAAGAAGATACGGAAAGAAGCATGGGTTGCAATCCACTACTCTTGCCCACACAATTCAGCAGAGAGGACATTTTTATATTTTATTAATCTTTTTTGTTGTTGTTGCTGTTTTTCATTTTCATATATAATTTTTTTCTTTTTTCCACTGTTTTACCTTTCTCCTGTTTTCCCATTTTTTTTTTTTTTGCAGTACCGAGGATTAAACCCAGGGGCATTCTGCCTCCGAGCTACACCCCTGGCCCTTTTTTTTTATCCTTTATTTTGAAACTGGGTCTCACGAAGTTGTGGTGGGCCTCACTAAGTAGCTGAGGCTGGCCGTGAACCCGGATCCTCAGGTCTCAGCCTCCCAAGTACTGGGATTACAAGTGTGTGCCACCACGCCTGGCGCTTTCCCATTTTTATTCTTTCTCTTTTTAAATTTTTCTTCTTTATTTTGTGTATTTTGATTTGATTTCTTGAATTTTAATTTTTTAAATTAATTTAAATTTTATTACTTTTAACTTTTTAATTTATTCTATATTATTTTTGCTCCTTTATCTTTCTTTGGTATTGTGATTGTTGTAGTTTATATTTGGTTTTTGCTTCATTTAAAAAATCTTTTTGTTGTTGTTTTCTTCTTTCTGTGCAGTACTAGGAATCAAGCCTGACACATCAGGCATGTTGAATGGGTACTCTGCCACTGAACTATATTCCCAACCCAGCTCAGAGAAACTGCATCTTACTCTAGCCTTTGCATAGCCACACTAGAACATTAGTGGATACTTCAACTTAAAGAATTGGAAAGATAAAAGACCCTGGCCATCAGCCCAGCCCCAAGTAGGCAGGGGGGCCTGAAGTCCTGCTCCTTGACATTCATCCCCATAGCAACAGCAGAGACAGATAACACAATGGTTGTAGACTCTGCATCTGTAAGGGATTTCAACATAGATCACTTGCATACCATATTAGATCATACATTGCTGAGAAGACTGGAGGAGTAACCACAGAGTTTATATACCATATAGTCTGCTGTCTACACCACACCTGCCTGAACTACCAGAGGGACCTCACTCTTGAGAGACCTACAGAGAAAGGGGGTCCCTCAGCCATAACACAGAATGCATTATGTCAAAACCTTCTAATCACAGCCCCCCCAAAATAGGGAAACTATACTATGAAGACCAATTGGAATTAAACTCAATACTACAAAATAACCTGATATCTAAGGACATATCACCAAAGAAAATACTCCTTAGAAGGCTCTCAAAAGTAGAGGAGATATCCATCCCAGTAGATGCTCAAACCTCAACATAGAAACATAAGAAATATGATAAAACAAGGCAACATGACACTCCTAAAGTTCATAACTGTCTAGTAACTGATTCCAAAGATATTGAAGCAGATAAAATGCTGGACAAATAATTCAAAGAAAGTGCCAAGAGGATACAAATGAACAGCTGAATGAATTCAGGAGGACAATAAAGGATCTGAATGAGCAATTCAGTAAAAAGAGATTTTGAAAAAGTACCAAATAGAAATCTTGGAAATAAAAAGCTCAGTAAGTCAGATTAAAAACTCTGTTGAATGTCTTACCAAAAGACTAGATAAAGCAGAAGAGAGAATATCAGGGCTTGAAAACAAGGTTGAGGAATTACCACATTCAGAGAGTAGTTAAAAAAAAGAAAGAAAGAAAAAAGAATGAACAGAACATGCATGATCTGGGGACACCATTAAAAGATCAAAAAGCACACATAATCTGAATAGACAAGGGAGAACCACAGGCTGAAGGCATAGAAAATCTATTTGGCAAAATAATATCAGAGATTTTTCCACATCTTGAGAAAGACCTGGGCATCCAGACACAGGAGGCATTTAGAACCCAAAGTAGACATGAATAGAAAAGAATTCCTCCATGGCATATTATAGTTAAATCACTAAAAGTTTAGAACAAAGTAAAAATATTAAAAGCTGCAAGAGAGACACACCAACTTAAGTTTCCAGGTAAGCCCATATGAATAGCAGCAGATTTCTTAGCAGAAATTCAAACATCCAGGAGAGCATGGAATGATTATTTCAAGTCCTGAAATAAAATGACTTTCATCTATATAATGATACCCAGTTATCCTCCAGAATTGAAAGATAAATAAAGACGTTCCATGATTAGCATAAACTAAGAGAATTCATGACCTTTGCTAAATCAGCATTACAGGAGATATTTTAGGGAATCCCAGAAGAAGAAGAGACATAAATATAATCATGAGAGCATAGGAAAAAACAAATCTCACTAAAGAGTAGATAAGCAACTTAGCGTTAGGAAAGAATCAAAGATTATTAATACGGAAAATCATCAATCCTCTAAGATGCATTAGAGAGGAAGAAACAACCAGAAGAAAAACGTCAAAATCGCAAAACAAATACATACCACTCAATAATAATTCTGACTGGTTTTGATTCTCCAATTAAAGGACACAGACTAGCTGATTAAAAGCAAGACTCAACAATATGCTGCCTGCAAGAAATTCATCTTACCAGCAAAGTCATATCTATAGTGAAAGTGAAAGGATGGAAAATATTCTAAGCAAATGGAATATGATAAAAAGCCCTGAAGAAACTAGGTGTAAAGGGATAATGTGTCAACATACTAAAGGCTTTTTTTTTTTTTTGCGGTACCAGGGATTGAACGCAGGGGCGTTCTACCTCCACGCTACGCCCCC
>PVJS01049075.1:0-14798 GCA_004027185.1 Glis glis
CTTCTTCTTCTTCTTCTTCTTCTTCTTCTTCTTCTTCTTCTTCTTCTTTCTCTCTCTCTGTCTCTGTCTCTCTGTCTCTCTGTCTCTGTCTCTCTCTGTCTCTCTCTGTCTCTCTCTCTCTCTCTCTCTCTCTCTCTCTTTCTCTCTCTCTCCTTCCTACCTGTCATGAAGTGAGCAGCTTCCTCCACGATGCCATGCCACCATAATGTTCTGCTTCACCTCAGGCCAAAGCAATGGAGCCAGCCCACCTTGGACTGAAACCTCTGTAACCATGAGCCAAAATAAATCCTTCCTCCTTTTTTGAGTTGTCAATGTCAGTTATTTTGGTCACTGTAGCCAAACTGACTAACCCACTCATCAAAAAATAAAGACATAGCCTGGCCTGGTAATGCATGCCTGCAATTCCAGGATTGGGGAGGCTGAGACAGGAAGATCACAGGTTGGAAGATTCCCCCAGCAGCCTAGAAGACCCTCAGCAACTTAGTGAGATCCTGTTTCAAAATAAAATATAGAATAGGGCTGGGGGTGTAGATTGCATGTAGAACACCCCTGGGTTCAATCCCTAGTACCACAAAATAAGTAAATACATACATACACTGTCTTAAATTTTATTCATTTTTGTACCACGATACTTCACAAATATATAATTATGTTCATATAAAAAGTCTCTCTCTGCTGAGTATTAATCTCTACTGGGTACATTCCTGTAATCACAGTACTTGGGAGGCTAAGACAAGGAGATCACAGGTTCAAGGCCAGTCTCAGCAACTTAGCAAGGCTCTCAGCAACTTAGCAAGGCTCTAGGAAACACAAAAGTCTCTCCTTCAAGGAACACTTCAATCCTAAATGATCTTTGATGGAATTGTGCCATTTAGAAAGACAGACATGGATTCTAATCATGGTGTGAATATATGTAAGTAGTGCAGCTGAGCAGAAGCACAGGCGTAGGGTTAGACTGAGACAATCCCCAGAGCACATCCATGACCAGGAGTGAGTGCTGGGTGCACCACTTCACGGCTCAGAATCCAGCAGAGGCTCATCATCACTCGTAGAGTAACTGACAAAACTCCAGACTCCAGTACATGAGGCTGAACAAGCTAGTTCTCAGGGAGACAGAGAAAAGGCTGTCTCCTATATTGAGGGCAATTTCTATATTAAGGACAATTTCCTGGTGACCCAAGGAAAATTACATTCAAGGGACATCCAACAAGTCTTTGTAGATTTGTTTCACAAATGGGCTCATCAAGCCTATATCTATCTTCTGCCTACACACTCACTTTTATAAATATAAAAATACAGAGACAAGAACAAGCAGCGATATACAACAGTGGTTTGAATAGTCACAAGGCAAATTTCCATCAAGGATGAGCGTTCACAAATCTGATTAGTTACCAAAATGTTCCTAAAATGGAATCCATTACCTAGAGAGAAAGATAAACTGACAATTTATGGTCCAATAGAAAATAATAGGAGCTCAGACTATTCATAACTTGCTCCATTATTCCAGTCGGGAACATCAAGGGCCTGAGTTGAATGTGGTCTCTGATAGGTAAAAGTCTTAGATTATGCCATTGAAATGCAGCTCAGTAGGATTCTGCTGAACCTCCACATAGCCAAAACATCTGAAATGTCACTAATATACTAACAAGGGAAAACCTAAGGCTTTTTACTATGTTCTGTAAAGATAAAAGAATATATCCTTGAAAACGTTTTAGCATATTAGAAGGGAAAGTTTAATGTGTGAGATATTACAAGTTTGGCTTGTGGCCTCAGTGGGTCTAAACAGGCTTGTCAAGGAAGGGAACTGATTGAGACTGGCTGATGTTAAAGACATAACAGTTCAGGAATGATGAACTGGATATAAGTTTTGAGAAGTAAACTTC
Source organism: Glis glis (assembly GCA_004027185.1). Taxonomy (NCBI): domain Eukaryota; kingdom Metazoa; phylum Chordata; class Mammalia; order Rodentia; family Gliridae; genus Glis; species Glis glis. Next base: position 1,884 of record PVJS01049075.1, read on the forward strand.
TGTTTGATAAGCAACCTGTTTGCACAGATGAGAACTGTTGTTTTGGATAAATTGGCCTTGCAAGAATTTCCTGAAGCAAATAGTGAAGTTACTTATTGATTTATAGTCTTATCTTTCCTGGGCTGGAACAAACAACTAAGTCATGTTAACACAGAGCCTTTCGGTTTTATACCTCACAGTTTTGTCATGTTGATGCTAAGTGGTCATAGTTCTCAGGCAGGATTGTGGCCACCCAAGTACTGATGCATTGTCCTTCCCCCTGTTCCCCAGGTACAGGTAAGTGGGACTGTATATCTTGGTTATGTTCAAGGGGATAAGAGTGGAAGTGTTAAGTGTAATGACTGACTTATAATCTGTTTCCCTTCCCACTATTTGAGAAGGGATAAAAGGATGTGAAGCAGTACCCCTAACTGCAAGAGGGAAACTTAATGTCAAAAATGATAAAGGAACAAAATAATAGAACCCTTGGTCCCCATCATCCCCATCATCTCTGTCCTGAACCACCTACATTCAGAGGGATACAAAGAAAGGAAGGTTTATCATTTCAATGTCCCTGATATTTTTGGATATTTTACAGCACTCTAATGAGTAACCTAACTAAAATTGGATCTCAAAATTAGTACGCCCATCTATCTGACAAATTGATTTTTCTCTTTCACTTAAAAACCATACTCAATCCATCAGCACATCCTGCCAGCAACCCTTGAAAGCTCATCCCAAGTCCACCCACTTCTCTCCACCTCCGTGCCCATTACTCTAATGCAAGCTACCTCATCTCTTTCCTGGGGTCCTGCAGGAGCCTCCCAGCGCTTCCTTGCTTCTGCCTTTGGACCCTCTACAAATCATACCACATCTAACCCAAGAATAGTCATTTAAAAAAATAACAGATGAAGGGATAAAGAAAATATGGTCCATACACACAATGGGGTTTTATGGAGCCATAAAGAACATTATGTCACTTGCAGGAAAATGGATGGAACTAGAGAACATATGCTAAGTGGAGTCAGCCAGGCTCAGAAAGTCAAGGGTGGTATGTTTTCTCTCGTATGTGGAAACTGGAGAGAAAATAGGAAAGAAAAGGAACTTTATGAAAATAAGGAGAGCAGTAGAACCTTGGAAGGTGATGGGGGAGGGAAGGGAGGAGGGGACAAAGGAAGCTTGAAAAAGGCAACAGTTCAAATAATAGGTCCATATATGAAGGTATCACTAACGACCCTACTACCATGCATGGGGAGGGAGGGGGGTAGCGGGATGGGGTTATGAGGGAAACACACCAAGAAATGTTACATGCATATGTGAAGGTATCACTATAAATCTCACTGCAATGTAGAATCATATTGCACCAATTAAATCCTAAGAATAAATAAATAAATTAATTAATTAAATTAAATAGATTGTGACATTTCCCCGGCTAAATCTTTCTTTGACACCTAAAATAAAATCCAAACTCTTGCCCATGGCATGCAAGTCACTACATAGTGGAATCCTTGCCTACCTCTGTGTCACCTCTTTTGCGGTTCCTCTTCGCTCTCTGTTCCCAGCTACACTAGCATCTTTAAAATCCTTGAAAACCCAAAGGCGCTCTCTCTTCGGGTGGCTTTCTGCACTTGCTGTTTCCTCTGCCCGGACTGTGCTTTCCTCTGGTCTTCGGAATGTCCGGCTTCCCATAGTTTTGGTCTCATGTCAATATTACCCTGCAGTGAAGCTTTCCCTGACCACCCTGTGTAATTTTATTTCCCCTTCCAGCTCCTCGCTATCTCTCCATCACAATTCCTATATTTTCTTCATAGTTCAGCACATTTTTTTCTTGCGATTCTGGGGATTGAACCCAGGGACATTCTAACTCCAAGCTACACATCCGGCCCTATTTTTTATTCTTTATTTTGAAACAGGGTCTCACTAAGTTGTGGAGGGTCTCACTAAGTAGCTGAGGCTGGCCGTGAACCCGGATCCTCTGGTCTCAGCCTCCCAAGTACTGGGATTACAAGTGTGTGCCACCATGCCCGGCCGTTCAGCACATTTTGAAATAATCTTATGCCTTTTTTTTGTTTGTTTCTTGTCTGACTTTACTATTACAATTATGTTCTGTGAATCAGGGACTTGTCTACCTCACAAATCATTATGTTCTCAATGCACAAAAATGGTGCTTGAGATAGGTACACTTTAAGATATGTACTGAACGATATAATTGTGTTCGTTTTATGGCTGAGTAAAATTCCATTGAGTGTATGGAAGAAACTTGAGAATATTATGCTAAGTGAGATTAGCCAGTCAAAGAAAGTGAAGGGTCATATGTTTTCACTCATATATGGAAGCTAGAGAGAAACTAGGGGAAAAAAGAGAGCTTCAGATAAAGGAGGGGAGATACTAGTAGAATAGTAGAAGGAGATTTGGAGGTGGAAGGGGAGATCTGGTGATGGAAACAATTAAAAAAATTATTTGTTCATATATGAAGCTACATATGTCGATGTAAATATTATCTATGGGGGAGGAGCGGGGGGAACCCCAAGGGAAACACACAATGAATGCTGTGTGTGTGTGTGTGTGTGTGTGTGTGTGTGTGTGTGTTTCTATCACTCTGAACCTCACTATGATGTAAAATTACAATGCACCAACAAAAATTAAAAATATGTACTGACTGAATAAATAAAATGGGAACATGCATACTAATTGCTTCAGATAGTGTCTGGCATACAACCGAAGATAACTAAATCATAAAAAATATTCTTGTTGTTGTTATTGTAGTTGTTATGTCATGGATGACTTGACTTCTCACCTGGCTCTTTGTAATATAGTATTGGTCCTAATATTGTCTTATTCCTGAAGTGACAGCCCTTCCATGAATCCTGGCTCCTGTGAATCCCATATCAGGGCTCCTTCCTCTTTTCTTACCCCTGTAGATCACAGGAGTGAAATCTGCCGCCACCTCTCTTGAGCATCCCAAAGGCGTCATCAATAACTTGTCAGTTAAACTGATTACATTTTATATACTAACAACTAACACAAACATGTAAGTTAGCAACTTTCTAGCTCTACCTAGTTTAAGTGTTTTCCTTGAACAAAAATTTTACATGTATAACACATGACATCCTCTAAACTTCCAGCATCAAATTTCATAGACTACTGATATAGTGAAGTCCTCAAAGCAAAAAGTGTTATATGTGTACTAGAATTTGAGCACTTGGCTCATAATCTAACATCCCTTCCATCTAACCAAGGGAGATTTCCAATTTTTAAACATGAGAAAACAAAGTAAAAGGTGATCAGTTTTCTAGCCTTTGGAATATAATCTACCAGTTATTAAGCTCTAAACCTGAAAATTTGAGGGAGAGTACTAAAAACATATGATTATTAAATTGTCTATAGATTAAAGTCACTACAGGATATGTGAATAAAATTTGGGGTGTAGGTCCCTCTGTTCTGAATCCGAATATCACTGTGGGGCCCAGAATGTAAAAGCTGCAGATAGTTTGTATCAATGTGCTTTCTCTTTCTTTTTGTTACTTAATGACCTTCTCATTTTGTGCCAATAGAAGACAGAAGAGGTTGAAAACATTGCTTCTGAATCCAACAGAGCTAAGTCTTTAAGCCCAATCCAGCAAAAATGTGGTAGTATTACTTTAGAATAATGAAAATTATAATGATTAGTTGGAAAAAAGAAACTGAAATATATATATATATATATATATATATATATATATATATATACTATGTATTCCCTGAGTTACAAAATATGATCTCATAAATTACTGTTATTAGCAATAAAACTAGTTGCTATTTATACCTTGCCAGTGATCTTTCTCTTAACTCTCATTCTCTCTCTTTATTTCCAAGGGTGTAACTATGACAGAGAGAGCCATTGACCAATGTGGCAGCTTTCTGTTGCTATGACAAAACACCTGAGAAAAACAATTTAGAAGAGGAAAGGTTTGTTTCGGCTCACTGTTTCAGAGGTTTCAGTCCATGGTTGCTTGGCCCCATCACTGGGGCTTGTGATGAGGCAGAATATCATGACAGGAGGCATGTTGCAGAGCAGATTGGGAAGCAGAGAGAGAAAGAGCAAAGACAGAGTTGGGGGCAAGATACAGTCCCCAAGGACACACCCCTAAGGACCCACTCCCTTCAACTAGGTCCCCTCTCCTATAGTTTCCACCACCTTCCAATAGTCCTTTCATCCATGTATCCACTGATTGGTTATCCATTGGGGAGGCCAGTGCCCTCAGATCCAATCACTCCCCAAAGCCATACCTCTGAAAACTGCTGGACTGGGGACTAAGCCTTCAGCCCATGAGTCTCTGGGGAAACTTCATATCCAAACCATAATAACCAACCAGAGAAGAAATGAGAAGTCACAAGATAGAGGGGCCACCAAGCTGGCAAGAAAACATGGTGCTACTGACAGAGTGCGTGATTTGACTGTCACCACTGCTATCCGTGAGCTGTGTGTCCTTACACAAGTTACTTAATCTCTCTAAATGTCATGTCCCTCATCTGTAAATAGGAGATTATCCAGTATTTTAACTCAGTATGGTTTCAAATAATAATATAGTTCTTGTTCAGGGTTCAGGTTGCCTGAATCATAGTCTTTCCTGATTTTTTTTTTTTTTTTTTTTTTGGTACTGAGGATCGAACCCAGGGGCATTCTATCTCTGAGATACTCCATCAGCCCTATTTTATTTTTTATTTTGAAACAGGGTCTCACTAAGTTGCTGAGGCTGGCATAGAACCTACAATCCTCCTGTCTCAGCCTCCCAAGTACTGTGATTACAGGTTTTCCTGACCTTTTGCACCCTCTGTAAATCAGTTGCCATGTACAAAGACCCAGGGACAGTCCAGTGACCAAGGTCATGGTGCCTGATGAAGGCCTTCTTGTTGGCTTGCAGATGGCAGCCTTCTCATTGAGTCATCACAGGGCACAGAGAGGAGGCTCTGCTTCCTAATCCTCTCCATATGAGGGCAACAATCCCATCGCAAGGCCTTTCCCTCAGACATCAACTAAGACCACTTAGCTCCAACTTCCAATAGGGCCCACCTTCTAATAGTATCCATATTGGGTTTGAGCTTCAAAATATGAATTTGAGCCAGGCGTAGTGGCGCACACTTGTAATCCCAGTACTTGGGAGGCGGAGACCGGAGGATCCGGGTTCACGGCCAGCCTCAGCTACTTAGTGAGGCCCTCCGCAACTTAGTGAGACCCAGTTTCAAAATAAAGGATAAAAACTAGGGCTGGGGGTGTAGCTTGGAGGTAGAACACCCCTGGGTTCAATCCCCGATACCGCAAAAAAAAAAAGGAAAAAAAATATGAATTTGGCTAGTGGGGGAGGGGACTAGCACAAAAGTCCATGATAGTGGCCTTGCTAAAAAGAGTAAGCAGAATAAAATATGCATATTGATGTCAAACTCCATTAAAAACAGGGACAAGTAACTTAGCAAAATAAAAAGCCCAATAAGAAATCTTATTTCATATCACTCCCTCAAAATTATGTAAATAAATTCTGCTAAAGTTATATAGTGTTCATATTATTCCCTGGAGTGAATTAATAGTTACAACAGTGATAAAGAAAGCAAGTGTTAAGCTATATTTGGTATCATAAAATTAATAAATAAAGTAGTAGTACATAAATCATATTTATATTGAATAATCATAGAATTAAAGTTAATACTTTTGGAAAGATTGATTAAATTATATAGAGATGGCTTAAATGAATGTGAAGCTAAAATTATATTTTTTAAAACTTTAAAAATGTTCTATTTTTTTTTTTTTTTTTTTTGCGGTACCGGGGATTGAACCCAGGGGCATTCTACCTCCAAGCTACATCCCCGGACCTATTTTTTATACTTTATTTTGAAACCGGGTCTCACGAGGTTGCGGAGGGCCTCACTAAGGAGAAAGAGAGAGAGAGAGAGAGAGAGTTGAGGCTGGCCGCGAACCCGGATCCTCCAGTCTCTGCCTCCCAAAGTACTGGGATTACAAGCGTGCGCCACCACACCCAAAAAATGTTCTATTTTTAAACATGAAAATATTTAGTTGAAGGATCTGGATAGCAGCAAAAGAGAACCTTAAAAGTTAGAGCTTTCCATAACTGTCATTTACTGTCAAAAAAAATCTTCAAGATATTTTGAGAGAAACAAATACCTCAGAAGCTCAGAAATGTGTACTTTCTTATTTGCATAAAACAGCCGGAGGATTTCTTTTTGAGAAAAAACTATCTGGTTTTGGAAAATGTTTGCTTTCCTACCTAAATATCATTAGTAGTGCAATAACAATCGTTTTCTGGTAGTATCTTTAATCTTTTCCCCAAAAGCATCTGTAAAATTATGTTTCTGATAAGCAGTATGGTTTCCAAAGGTCATTTCATTTTAAAAAGTTCTTCCATAAAGAAAAATAAAGTATTATATAATTTTCCACTATTACGAAATTTTAAAAAAACATGCAAGAGAGACAACATAGCCTGCAAAAATCTCTCTTCTTTGATCTTATATAAAAGTCAGCATTTGTCCTACCTTATTATTTTTATATTAGATATAAATATCTAAATTGGCCAACCAATACTTCATGCATATTGGCTCCCCCCCTCCCCAGGCAATTTATAAACATGATTTGTAGTAACTACAAAAGAGACAGAGAAATTAAGAAACCTGCCCAAGGTTACAAGCGTTAATGGTGAGAGCCCAGAAATGAATTTAAGCACAGCCTAGACCCTCAGTGGTCACTCTACTGTTTCCCTGTGGATTAACCTGCAGAAAGAAGGAAAGATGAGGTTACAGGAAATCCTGTAAAATATAAAGGTAAGGGAGGCAGGGAGTGTGTCTTTGCCACAAAGATTTGGCACTCTAATATTAAATTCAGTAATAAAGAACAAGCAAATACCATATTCTCCACTGTGATAGTCCAACTACAAGAAAAGCACTTGAAAATAATAATCATCCATTATAATATATACTATTTTCTTAATATAATGTGAAGGAAACAAATATATAAACCAAGAACCCTGCCTTTAAGGAGCATAAAGTTTAATAAGAAAGGCAAAAGTAAGTGAATAAATAGAAAATATAATTATAATCAAACAAATAAGGATAGACAGGATAACTGGGTAGAGATTATAATATTCATTTATTAACACTATTTATTACATATTTATGTAATAAATTATTTTTATGATATAATTATAAATTAGTAATTTAATTAAAAACATAGTTGTAAATTATACTAGATATTCATATTAATATATTATAACATAAATACATAAAATAAAGTAATTATGTTATAATTTTATGATGAGATAAGGGAACCCTTTTCATTCAATGAAGTAAAATAAGCCATTTTCCTTAAGGAGATAAAATAATTCAATGAAATATAACATAATTTTTAGTACATCTATAATAATAATTCACTATTTAGACTTCATTGTTTTCATAATTGTGTTAGATAAAGCAAAATAATTAGGCCAAAATTATTACTTGGTTAGGGATTTATTTTTCATTCATGCCACTTTTAAATTCACAATAGCACCAAATTGTTTATATACTTAGATAACTTTGGTGGAATATTGAATATATCGTGTTCCATGGATATAAATACATACTGATATCATCCACAGGAGGATACCAAATTCTCATATTGTTAAAAACATTGTTCATGTTTGTTGCTTTTTAATATTTCCATTCCTCTGGGAATAATAATGGTATTTTGCAAAACTTGAATAGCACAACTTCTCACAATTTTGGTTTTCTCCAAAGATAAAGGCTATATAACACCGCAGACAAATCATTAGCATTAAATGAAACTGCTTTACTTGTTCTCTTTTCCTTTTCCATTAATACTGGTGCCGCCACATTCTTTGCTGGCTAGAATTTGTAAGTAGATTTAATGGGAGTTTTTGTATGCTATATAAAATATATTCATAACCTTTAAAATCTAATTTCTCCTTCAACTAATAGTCTTTAGAGTGGATCATTCAAGATTTTTCCCCTTTAGCACCTGTACTTCTATTTAAATCATTATTTAACACCTTTTAGAGTCCTTTATCTGATCATCATTTCTCAAAATCCTTAAGGATGACAGCTTCCTGAAATAGCCACTGAAAAGCCATACAGTTAATTTCTGCACAGGGACTGGACATGAGATTATTCTACCATAAATTGTCAGTCTCATCTTCACAGGCTTGTAGAAAGCATAGCAATGACAACATTCACTTACCAATCCACATTTATTGTAATGTGCTACTTATCATTATTCAAGATATCAAGACTCTCTTGTCAAAAGACAGTCATGTAAAACAAAGTCAGCATGTTCAAGGGATTTAGAGCAAGGTTGGCTCTAGCTGAATCAGTAGCCCTTGGTACTTAGGACATAACCCCAAATATTTCATATGAAGGCAGTAGAATGGGTGTCATCCCATATAGGCATAGATTCCCCCCCCACAGTGAACATGTGGCAGGCACGTGAAGGTACTACGTCACATGATGTTACAACAAATCCACTCCTCAGAGAAATTATTTAAGGGCAACCGTGTACCAAGGTTTAGTCACATAGGTAACATTTATTGAATGCCTATTGCAGTCTTCATCTACAAATTAGGCAAAAGTATGCCTTAACTATTCATTTGTCTCAGTCGACATTTTCATTGCTATCATCCAAAAAACTGATCACACAATTTAGAGGAAGGAAGATTTATTTGCTCACAGTTTTTTGGAGATTGTGGGTTCAATACATGTGAGACTAGGGTCTGAAGTTCAGGGCATGGTGGCAGCAAGTGGACTCTGCTCTCATGTCATGGAGCCAGAAGCAAGCAATCAAGCAAGCAAGGGGATTCAAAGACACAAGCACAATTCCCAAGGCCACATCCCCAGGGACTCACTTTCTCCAGTCACACCCCACTGGTTGAGGTTACCACCAGCTAAATCCCCTACAATGGATTTATCTACTGGTGAGATTATAACCCTACGACTGAACCATATCAACCCTGAATATTAATACATGAGGGGGCACTCTATATCTGACCATAACACCTATTACTTAGGAGGTCACTATTTTCTTCAGACAAATAGGGCTCTTATTCTAAGGAACAAAGAAGACCCATTTGGGTCTTTACTTGTATTTTGTTTCATGTGAAACAACTTTAAGAGCTCATATTAAGTTACACTAAGCTTAGAAGAAAAATGGAAGGGGAGAATTCAATAGTTTCACTCCTTCCTTGCCTTCAGTCGGACCCCCTTTCAGACTTTTTTCTGGATAGCTACCATCTTAGCAATTAAATGTTGTACCTGAATGTTGAGAAGATAATTCACTAAAATTAGGACTGGTCAAGTTAAAGTTATTTAAGCAGACATGAATGGTCCCATGTGTGTTATTAGAAGTTAGAAGCATTTAGTTATTAGACATAGGAAAGAAAAGGTCAAGGAACAGATTCAACGTAGGATTCCATTTAAAGAAAAACAAACAGGATGAAGTTTAAGTGCATACTTGCCATTACCACCCTACTTCAAGAACTGAGCCCAATATATCTCTCCCAAACCAAAAAATTAAGAATTGATCACCCTAGGGTTTCTTGATACACAATGATTTTATACTTTATATTAATTTGGAAAGAAGTGGGGAAATAAATTTAAAATAAACCTTTTTGTTTCTATTGTTCTATAAGGCACATGAAAACTAAGAGCTGAGATTCTAATAATGATATTCTGAAGCAAATGTATAATTTTCTACTTTAAATAATTGGATAGCAGAAAGTTAGGAAAAGGATGTTGGTAAAAATAGCAAAACAAAAAAAAATTATTTCCTGAAGAAAATCAATGAGGAAACTGGCAGAAATTATCAGAATCAACATTTTCAGGACTCTGGAAATAAAAGATAGGCTTGCGGCAATCCAGGGTGTAGTATTCAAGAAAAGTACCTGAATCTCAGTAACAACAAAGAGCTTTGTGGAATTTTAACTAACTTTAGTCACATTTTCAGCTTTTCAGCTCCACAGTGACTTTGAAATACAGTGAGAGCCAGTATTTGGCTCTCACTGGAAAAAGCAGAATGGAGGTAGACCTTGTTGATAGCCCCATTTCAAGAGAGTGGTCATTATTTGAAATGTTAGGCAATTCCCTAAACGATTCTATTTGCAAGCCTCCTTCATTTGACCTGAATCAGAACTCATCCAATACAAAATACATACATACATACATACATACATGCATGCATAATAAATAAATACTTTTTCTCTAGAAGTTGTCAAAAAGCAAATACAGGCAATTGTTTAGCATCATGACTACCTGAGAAGTTGGATCACAATTGGAGTACACAGTAGACTAACCAGAAGCTTAAATGGAAAAGCTATAGAATAGGATGTCCAGAGGGTCTTTGGAAGCCTCCAAGATATTCCTGGGAATACAGAGAATCATTAGCATGTATAATATGGTACATGTGCTCAAGAAAGACCTCAGGAGGCCCTGAGCTCTCTCCCACCTATACTTGATCTTGATCTCCTCACTAGCAAGAAATGAAGGCTAATGCAGAGAGGTCAACTGTTGGCTTACTTTTAAAGGCAAGCCCCAAGATGCATATTGAGCCCCTTAGCAAAACCAGGACACTGGTTGTTTCTGGGCATATAAGGAGAGCTGTGTCCAATCATTAGCTGACAACCAAATTAATTGATCAGAGTTTTCAGAGCTACACATGAAAAATATAGACTCTGCAAAATTAGTTCAAAAAGTCACTTGAAAAACAAATAACTACAACCATCAGGAAAAATATCAAACTCTGGAACAGGGGAGGGGAATCTGATTTCATAAGCTGCCCCATTATATTATTTAAAACATCCAGGTTTCAATATAACGTTACAAGACATAGAAAGAAAGAAGACAATATAGCCTGTACACAGAGAAAAAGACAGCCATAAAAAACTGTTCCGTAGGAAGCCCTGATAATGGATTTATTAGGTAATGACTTTAAGTCAGCACTTTAAAATATGCTCAAAAGACTAACGAAAACCATGTCAAAAGAACTAAATGGAAGTATGAGAATGCTTAACCATGTAGAAAATATCAATATGTAGAAAAATATTATTAGAAAAATCAAGAAAAATTTCTAGAGTTTAAAAGTATGATAAAAATGAAAAAAAATCACAGACAAGGCTTAGTAGCAAACGTGAGCAGATAAAAGAAAAGCCAAATGAAATTATGCAGTCAGAGAGTGTCCCAATGTATACAGAAAGAGAAAAGGACAGGAAGAATGTTTGAAGAAATAATGGTTTAAAGTGTCTTTTTTGTTATTTAAAAATAATATATGCATCCAAGAACCACAAGGATCACCAAGTAGAATAAACTCAGAAAGATCCATACTTAACATTTATCATAATTAAACTACCAATAGCCAAGGAGCAACAGGGAATGGATACCATGTACAAGCGATCCTTAATAAAATTAATAGCTAATTTCTCATCAGAAATAATGGATCTCAGGAAATTATGTGAATGTGCTCTCTCCCCCTTTTTCAAAATATTTTATTGTACTTTTGCATTTTTACCTAAAGGAAACACTTTATAGCTTCTCTTTCGCATATGCAAACTGCCAGCATTACTACTTTTGCTCTTTGAAGCCATTATTAAGTAAAATGAGGATTAGTTGAACACAAACACTGTGATCATGTGACAGTCATTTGCATAACCAAGATGGCTACAGAGTGATTGATGAACAGGTAGCACATACAGTGTGGAAACGCTGAACAAAGGGATGAGTCAATTCTAAGACAAGTTGGAACAGGGTAGCTCCAGATTTCACCACACTGCTCGTAACAGTGCACAATTTAAAATCTGTGAACTGCTCATTTCTGAAAATTTCTACTTAATAACTTTGGGTCATGGTTGACGAGAGGTAACTAGAATTGTGGAATGTGAAACCACAGATAAGAGGGGTATACTGAATTCAAAAGACTGATAGAATAATTGAAATTGTCAACCAGGAATTCTATATCCAGCAAAATTGATACTTCAGAAATGAGAATTAAGAAATTTCCAGATAAATAAAGAGAGATTATTCCATCACTAGAAGCTTCAAAAAATACTAGTGAAGTCCTTCAGGTCAAAGTAAAAGGACAAAAATGCTTTATTTCCTTTTCTCCCATATCATTATATAAATATTAATTTGAATCTACAGCAAGAAGCAAAGAACAAAGTCTTAGAAATCTATATAGGCAAGTATAAGAGAAAATACGAATATATTTTTGTTACTATTTTTCTCTCCTATCTGAATTAAAAGACAACTACCTAAAACAATAATTATAAATCAATGTTGATTGGCACACAATGTCTAAAGATGTCATTTCTATGGCAGTAAAAGCTCAGAAGAATGGAAGGGAAATAGCTGTATAGGAGCAAAGTTTTTGCATCCCATGAAATTAAATTGATATTAATTCTAACTAGATTGCTGTAAATTAGATGTTAATTTTAATCCCCATGACAATCACTAAGAAAATAACTCCAAAGATATTGTAAAAGAAAATGACAGGGAATTGAAATTGTACATTAGAATATGTCTATTTAACACAAAAGAAGGCAGTCATGGAGAAATAGAGGAAGAAGAAAATACATAAGGCATTTGAATACAAATAGAAAGTTAAGAAGAATTATGTGCTCTTTGGATGAGATTTTAAACTACTTGGTGTTGATGAAGCAGAGGGATACACAAATGTTACAGGAATAGGGCCTTTTGGCTTTTTCTAAATTATCTCCTTTTTGCCTTGATCTGCATTGTCTTTCTAAACCTAGAAATCTCTTGAGAGTAAATACATTATCTTCTAAAATCTTGCATATAGTTAAAGACAGAAAAATGCCTTTCCAACCCCTTTGTGTGAAGGAGAATAATTGTGTAACTTCCACACAAACCCTCGTTAATGATCGCATAAGAGCATCCATCTGATGTTTATGT
>PVJS01049076.1:0-14798 GCA_004027185.1 Glis glis
TATACACATACACTACATATAATCATTATGGTTGCATTCACATAAGTGAATACTTATGAAGTTATATGACCATTTTCAGAATGGATCCCAAAGAATAAACCAGTAACAACCTGGATGGACAGGTTTCTGTCATAGGTGTTATCCACTCTATCAATAACTTGGAGCAGTTCCAGAAAGCTCATCTATTGAACATATTTACAGATTAGCCAAAGCAGGAGCAAATAATGAATATTACAGAATCATGATTCACAGACATCTCAAAAGATGGAAATAAAAATATCAAGTGATGTAATTTAATAACGAATAGTTATGCACTTGGGAAGGAAAATACACATGTACAAGTAGAAGTAGGGAGAGTTTAATAGGCCCTCCCCTTTGCTCTTTGACTTGGTCAAACTAACAAGAATCTAAAAGAGAATAAGGTAGTTTCAGTCCTCACATTTTCAGGGGATATTGACAGCCAGGAGAAAATCCAAAGCACACAGCTAAGTAGGTCCAAAATACAGACATATAAAGAATACTTGAAAACGTGACAATGTCTAGGTGGCAAACATAAAATGTTCAACATCATGGAGAAATCAGTTAAATGCATATCATAATTATACTGAGATTCTATCTAACCCCAATTCTTTTGGCAATCATCAAGAAGTCAAACAACAATAAATGCTGGCTAGAATGTGGGAAAATAGGAACTTTTATACATTGTTGGTGGGATTCCAAATTAGTACAGCTGCTGTGGAGATCAGTGTGGAGATTCCTCAGAAGACTGGGAATGGAACCACAATATGAACCAGCTGTACCACTCTTGGGTACAGAGTACAAAGTGACTGAAATCAGAATATTATAGTGATACATGCATATCCATGTTTAGAGCAGCACAATTCACAATAGCCAAATCATGGACCTAACCTAGGTGTCCATTAACAGATGAGTGGATCACAAAATTATGGAATATAGCTGGGCGTAGTGGCACACGCTTATAATCCCAGTACTTGGGAGGCTGAGACGGGAGGATCCAGGTTTGCAGCCAGCCTCAGCTACTTAGTGAGGCCCTCCGCAACTTAGAGAGACCCTGTTTCAAAATAAAGAATAAAAAAATAAGGCTGAGGGTGTAGTTTGGAGGTAGAATGGCCCTGGGTTCAATCCCCAGTACTGCCAAAAATTATATGGAATATACAAACTATGGAATTCTACTCAGCAATGAAGAACATAATGATGTTATTTGCAGGAAAATGGATGGACCTGGAGAACATTATGTTAAGTGAGATTAGCCAGTCACAGAAAGGTCATGTTTGCTCTCATATGCAGAAGCTAGGAAGTAATCTGGATACAAGTGGGACTCCGGATAATGGAGGAGAGATTCCAGTGGAATAGAGGAATGGGATTTGGTGATGGAGGTAGAGAGGGGAAAATGGAGATGTGATGAACGAAAATAATTCAAACAATGCTATGTACATATTTAAGGTTATCATTTCCAATCTCAATAATATGTATGGAGAGGGGGAGGGAGTGGGGTGGGAGCTAGAGAGAAACACACCGAGGTGCTGTGTACATGTATGTTTCTAAGACTCTGAAACTCATTATGGTGTATAATTACAATGCACCAATAAAAGTATATGTATATATATATATATATATATACAAGTATATATGAATAAAATTGTATATGTATATTTATATATGTATATGTATTTTATACATACATATATATACAAGTATATATGTATGAAAGTATATATATTTTATATATATATATTGAGCAAGAATGTTAGTTATCCATATGAAGAGCTATCATGTGGAAGAAGATATAAACTTATTCTGTGTAGCTCCTGGAATCAAATTAGGAAGTGAAAAGGATATGGACTGAATATAATGGATTGCCTTGTATAATGTGAAGCTCCTTTGTGCTATAAATGTTTAAGCAGACCAAATGCCTACCTACCAAAGACATAATAGTCTTTTTAGATTTTTATACTTAGTGGAAGCTAAAAGATTAGATATGATGACCTCAAAGGTAACTTCCAACTCCAAGATTCTGTAACTGTGATTCTATAACTCTGATTTTAAAATGGTAACATTTTAGTGATATTTACCACATCAGTACTCTAAATGGTAGATTTCTTGGGAGTTAGGTATTGCTTACATACACTCCTTGTGAAAGAGCTGGTATTCATTGCCAACTGAAATGATAATGACAATTGGCAGTGCTAAGCAAAACAGGATTTGAACTACAACTATTTGATTTAAAGAGTTTACATATATGAGAATACCAATGCCAATCTTAATATTTTGTATGAGGAAGGGAGAGAAGTGGGGAGGGAGCCAGGGGAAAACTCACCAAGTGCTGTGTACATGTATGTCACTATCACTATGAACTACATTATGAGGTGAGATCATAATGCACCAATAAATAGTTTAGAAATATATGAGGAGAATTCTTTTGGAAAAAAACTCACTTTGGTTTATTATAGAAAGGAAATACAGGCAAGGATGGCCCTGGTTATAATTTACCTACTCTTTTTTCATGGTGTTAGCAAGCATATATAAAATGCACCCTACAAAAATTACTTTGCTACTCACAGTGTATTCTGCATAGTCTATTTCCTCAAGGAATCCCATATTGATGTGTTGATGGAGTGAGGTTTTTCTCCACAAGTATAGGGCACCTCCTTCAATTTCACTTTCCAGAAGGATGTACCTCTATTTTATTTTCATTGCAAGTCTGGAGGTCACCTGATAAATATCTAACATGGCACTAGATGGAACATAATATTCAAACTTTGGCCTACCTTGAGAATGGGGTCAATCAGCAGGGGGAGGGCATGGAAATAGGCACAAGGAGAATTTTCTACTTGAGACCTATATGCACTGCCACAGCCTGCAGCTTGAAGTCTGAGAAGAGGCAATACTTGAAATACACTGCAGAGCTCCAGACAGGAGCACTACTGCCTCAGTGCCTATCAATACCAAGTCAGAAATCACCATTTTGCTCCCTAATACTTCAGTGTGGATTCTTTTAATTTTTTATTTCTTCTATGACCATGAACACGTATTATCACCTAGCTGACAATGGAGCCATGGAAAAAATAGAAAAACTTTGATGAGTGTGTGGAGGAAAGGAAAAGCACTGGGAATTAGGCATAAGTGTGCTGACTGAAGAATGAGGCCATGGATCAATGTTCATCTCATGTACCAACACATGGTTAATAAAATATGAATGAATGAATGAATGAATGAATGAATGGACAAAAATATATAACAGAGTGGTATATTATTATTCTATTGCTATTAAAATGTTGTCTACCTTTAATGATGCTATCTGTGATGATACTCTCATAACCTCTCCCCCAACAAATATTTAAATAATCAAACAAGTTACACACTAATTTTAATCCACTTCACTTGCTGCATAGGCTCCTAGATTCCATCAAGGAAATTTTTGTCATCATGCACTTATGTGCTAAGGGTGATTATATCTAATTGTCTATTTAGTGTAAACACATGTAATCATATAATTACAATGTGTGGTTTCATAATTATGATATATAATTAAATAAATATCAGTGGAATGATGTAAAGACCATCAGAAAACTGGTAGAAGGAAGAATGATTTGGTCTTCGGAAAGTCTCAGTACTCAATTTCAAGGTGTGCATGTGCATGTATATGTGTATGTGTGTATGGGGGGGATTACAAAGATAGTAGAGTCCATACTGAAGAAGACAATAGGGAAAACAGAAATGACTGCCATTCTAGTTGCAAATAATCATTTTCATGAATTAATTTAAGCATGCAAAGGGCTATCCCCAAGCCAAGACTGATACAGAAAATGAAGGGTTGTATACAAAACATGTATATGGGTAACTAAAAAAAATAAGCACTTTCCAAAATTAATTACCCAGTAACCATGCTATATATGACCACATAGCCAAACTGGCTTATAAAATATCTATCACAATTATTTTTATAGTCTTACACATGCTCAATATGTATTTCCCATGCCATAGAACACATGCCAATCCTATAGTAATTGAACCCAAACTACCAATGATAGGAATAGCAGCCAAATTATATTATTTGTGGTAGAAAGCTTGCCTAGAATATATGAGAATGGACTCAATCCCCCAGTGCCACAAAATAATATTTAAATAACCACCAGATGTTTTAGTATGCCCTCACAGGAAGAAATATTTGCACAATGTAATGATGGGTAATCTGAGTGGATACTGGCCTCAAAGGTATATCAAATTTGGGACACTCTGGCCAGTCCAGTGTCAAATTAGACTTACTATGGAAGTACAATAGACACCCATCCTTCTGTAAAGTGAAGTTGAAGGAAATACCCTGTTATTATGGAGAAAAACCTCATCCTCATTTTATCAACAGGTCTAATATGAGATTCTTCTCATTGTACAAAAAGTTATAGACCAATGTCCCATGTGTAAGAACTGACACAAAATGTTAATTTTGACAACTCTTTTACATATATCATGTTGGTTCAATTGTCCCATAGGTGGAACTCACAGTGGTTTACTTTTTCACTTAAGTGAAATGTAGCCTCTAAATTTGAAGAAATATGCAAAATTGATTCATCTTCTATATGACTCTGAAAACTACAGAAGTTGTATCATTTTGCCTCATTTGCCTGTGTTACGGCATTAATTGGATCCAAAGATCCAGGTTTCATCTTTAGTAGCTTTTGTAAAATATGCCATAGCAATGACTGAGGAATGCCTAGTTCACCACTAGATTTTCCTAGGACTTTGTTGAATGGTGATACCAATGTGATTCACAACTACTTCAGATATGCTAAACTACCCTGTGTTTACATGCTGTACAGAAGCATGTTTTTCACCTCCTCTGTTTAGAGTAACAGGAAATATTGTTAGGATCTGGTGTAGACTTTCTGAACAGTGCACAAAATGATCTTTACACTTTAATTACAGAACCAATTTCAGCAAGCACTACCTCACAAAATAAACAAACACAAGTACATCTCTATAACTTGGTGTATACTGCATGTTAATATATAATATAGATAGTGAATAAATATCTATGAAGTTTTCAACTTTTGCAAATCACTCTGTATTTTCAATGTTCCACAGATCATTCTGATGAGTAGACTAGGGTTTAACCAAGCAGGAATGTCCATATATCTAAAGTAAGTGATTTAACTCTTCACAGAAAACTTACAATGTTTGCTCTCATCTGCCAGTCTAATTCCACAGTAATATTCACTCAAAAAAGGGCATTTCTTGAAATTTATACATTATAAGGGGATTAAGCTGCCTTTTATTTAAGTGAGGTAGCACATAAACTAGTTTACATATCTTTTTACCTGATTAAACTATCAATAGTCATTTCTCTTAAGGACTATGGGGCCATAAGAGGATAATACAAAGTTTAGATGAGTTTTATTTGCCTTAACTATTACTTATAGAGTCATTCTTCTATGGCAGGTAGTGTACTAGGCTTGTGGGGGGTGGGGAACACCCATGATTAATCAACATGGCCTTTACTTAGAGAGGAGTTTGCAATGTAATGGGCGAGACATACTTGCCTTAAAAACTGTGTGTTTGGGTCCTTTTTTTAACGTGTGGGGGGGGGCAATACTGGGGATTGAAACCAGGGGCATTCTAACTCCAAGATACACCCCAAGCCCTATTTTATTTTCAGTTGGAAACAGGATATTGCTTAGTTGCTGAGGGTCTTGCTAAATTGCCAAACCTGGCCTCAAACCTGTGATCCTCCTCTCTCAGGCTCCCAAGTATTGCGATGATAGGTGTGCACCCACACGCCCAGGTTAAAAACCGTTTTGATGAGTAGAGACAGTAAGAAGGGTTTCTGGAGCCAGGATCACTGCTGGCAGGATCATTGTCAATTTTCCTTAATGAACCATGGGAAGTGACAGTGGCCCAAATAAAGACACCCCTATAAGAGCCAACAAAAATGAGGCATCTGTTTCTGAGTTGAAGGCACATGTTACTTTCAAAACACTTCAGTATCATCTCTCCCAGATTTGCTTTGAAAAAATACAGATCTATTTTATTCCTTATTCCTTGCTTAATTTACTTGACAAATATCCAGTTTATGATGTGAGAGTACAATGCACTAATAAAAGTATATTAAAAAAGAGACAGCAACTGCATGACACTGATAGGAACTGAATGTTCTTGGCCTGGAAATATAGTCAACATGACCACTTGTGATGTTGTATTCACTTCCCTAATGGTTTGTGTCTCATACAATTAAATACATACCAGCTTGTTGATTTCATAACTACTATCTCCAACTAAAGGGTTTTCCTGCTATTGCTTTGTTAATAAGATATTCTGCTAAGCGAAGAGTATGTGATTATGCACACCTTGTCCTGTGCAAAGCCTTCCATGACCACTCCAACATAAAGAACACATTTTATATCTACCTAAATTATTTGAGACGTTACATTCTGTAAGACCCGCAGGGTACTTCATTACATGCTATCTAGAAACATTTTGTATTTTTATGAGTTTAAATACTTGGCTTACACACCAAATAGTAAACTCCTAGGGCACAATTACTTGTGTTATAGTTCTCTGTCTCCTGCCTTCCCAGCATTTAGCATTTAATACAGGATAGATTTATTATACAGTCCCTGTCCTCATATCATCTTGATAATTAACCTGATTATTTCATTTTCTTCAAAAAGAGAAGTCAGAACACACATGATTAGATTTTAATATGTTATCCTTTTCTAACTCGAATCAAATAGGAGATTCCACAGGTCAGCACATGAGACACAGTTGCTAGTGGTTTCAGCCACAAGTGCCCCTTCTTTCTGTCCATAGATCCCCACTTAATACAGGACAGTTTCTATCCAACCTTTACCAATTAATCAAAAATACTGCTTTGGTAGTTCAATCTTGACAAGATAATTCTGTTCACCAGATTCTAAAGAAGAAAATAGACTGGATACATTACTATAACCTCACAAAGACTTTTTTTTACGAACAGATAAATCAGTTTGGACTTCTTTTAATTCTGTGAAAAAAATCCTTTGGTGACAATAATGACATAAATCCTTTCTTCACAACTCTCTAACATCAATACAAATTGCTCTGTAGGTTCTTACTCTTATACTTCACTGTGCCAATCAAATATTTCTGAGAAGCTGAATATAATGGTTATTAATGTTTCTGAAATTTCAATATGCATTTGAATCATTTGGGGACCTTGTTAAATATAGGTTATAATTCACTAGGTTTGGGTTGTAGCTCAAGTGTCTGCATTTCTAATGAGTCTTCTGACCATACTAATGTTACTTGTCCACAGACAACACTTTGTAAAAAGTTATATTTATTCAGGTAAAATTTATAAGCATTAAAATTTACACAGTTCCATGAGTCTTGACAAATGTATAACATCATGAAAAACTACTATGACAACCATCAAGATAGAGATACTCCTATGATCCATCTATCTACATGGTATATCTTTTCCTTCCTTTTGTTTTTAACCTGTCATATCTAAGAATGATATCTTATAGACAATATAATCTGATTATCTCTACAATATAATTGGTGTATTTAGACCATTTAAAATCAACATAACTTTTTTTTGCGGTACCGGGGATTGAACCCAGGGGCGTTTTACCTCCGCACTACACCTCCGGCCCTATTTTTTATACTTTATTTTGAAACCGGGTCTCACGAAGTTGCAGAGGACCTCACTAAGTAGAGAGAGAGAGAGAGAGACAGGGAAAGAGAGAGAGAGCGCTGAGGCTGGCCACGAACCCAGATCCTCCGGTCTCCGCCTCCCAAAGTACTGGGATTACAAGCGTGCGCCACCACGCCCAGCTAAAATCAACATAATTTATGTATATGGTTTGACCATCTATCTTCCGGTTTTCTTTTTTTACTTCTTTCCCCCTTTTTATTCTTTAGGATTTATTGAATATTTTCTATAAATCATATTTTTTCTTCCACCACAGAGGAAAACTTTTTTTCTCCCAATCACTATACTCCATTTTTCATGAATATTCATTGCTTATTCATGGAAAGTGCCTATGAATACACACAAACTCTCCTTGTGTCTGGGAATCCCATTTTGATTTCATACTATCTTATGCTAGGTCTTTAATAAGCCTGTAAACATTTTATTTTATTTATTTTCTTATTTATATGGTATCTGTCTCAGTCCAAATTCTCACTGCTATAATACAAAAAACCTGGTCATAACTTAGAGGAAGGAAGATTTATTTGCTCACAGTTTTTGGAGATTTTAGAGGTTCAGTCCATGTCAGGCTGGGTCTATGATGCTCAGGGCATGGAAGCAGAAGGTGGAAAGATGGAGAGAGCAAGTCCTCTTCTCTCACATCATGGAGGCTAGAAGCAAGAAAGACAGCAAGGGGAAAAGGGACCATATATGATCCCCAAGGCCACACCCCTATTGACCCCTCCTAGGCAACCAAGACCTACCTCCAACATGGCTGCCTACTCTCCATGAGGTCTAGGGGAACATTTAAATTCAAACTATTACAGCATTCTAACATCTTCTCCAGTGCTCTTCCAAAATTATGCCAGTACTTGTATCTCATCTTTCCTTGGAGTAACCTATTTTTCCTTAGATTCCAGGATATTTAGTTGTTTCTTCAGCCTCAGTTATGTGATGAGCTCATTTAAAGTTATGATTTAGTAATTTATCTATATTTTGTTTTTAGGTTGGAAGCAAATCTCATTTTTTAGCTTTCAACATCTTGAAAATAAACAAATATTTCATAATTCATACTGTGAGTAGCAAAGTTCTAAATAAATTTTAATTCCTTGAAGAGAAATACTCTTAGAGCAGTCAACTATTGGAAAGCCCTCATTGCTAGTAAGAGCTCGTTAACTCCCTTCAACTGAGGTTTTTATTTATGAAATAATATAGTTTTTTTTCTAAAAAGAATTTTACCCAGACATTTGATTCATAGGTCATATAGGTATGTCTGTTATTTTCCTACCACAAATCAGTTTAAGTTAAATTTTGAGGGAATGGCTATTCTTTGATAAAACGATTATTCATCTTTGTACAAAAAGCAGCTGGCAGAGCTAGACAGTCACCCTGGGAAATTGTGAGTTTACTTGAATGAGTGAATATAAAACATGGCCCTGGACCTATGGTAACCTAATCAAAATGAAGTCACATCTCTGGCTCAGGCTAACTTTCCACATTACTAAAGGATATACTAACATTACACTTGAAAGGGTTTCCAGGACAGTGACTTTGATGATGAAACATATGTACCCAAATTGTGACTGATCAGTGAAGCTCAGACATGAATACTGTGAATTGTGATAATTGATTATAGCTTTTGAACTGTTACCATACAAGGAATTCCTTCTGACTGCCCCTCCATGTAACTTTCTCAGTAGACATACCATACAAACAAAGTGTTAGTTAAATATTACTCAGAACTTTGAAGGTAAAAAAATGTTCTTCTATTCAAAACTTTTGAGCTTCACTAGCATGTCAGTGCTTTATTTAGGTTCTTTCAGTTAGAATAGCTCAGTAAGGCTCCATGTTTGAATTTCTAACTGGGCCTTGGAATGAAAGTACAGAAAAAGTGACCTACTTTGTATATCAAAATTTAATAGTAACCCTTTCATGTGCTCAAAAATGTTTCCTCTTCCTTGCCAAATTCCCATTGAGTTTCTATCAATCTTAGAATCATTTCAAAAGAAAAAGATTAAATGACTGTCCTGATTGCTTAGGTAGTAAAAACTCAAATAAAAGTGAAAAACAGCCAGGCGTGGTGGTGCACGCTTGTAATCCCAGTACTTTGGGAGGTGGAGACCGGAGGATCCGGGTTCAGGGCCAGCCTCAGCTCTCTCTCTCTCTCTCTCTCTCTCTCTACTTAGGCCTCCACAACTTCATGAGACCTGGTTTCAAAATAAAGTATAAAAAAATAGGGCCGGGGGTGTAGCGCGGAGGTAGAACACCCCTGGGTTCAATCCCCGGTACCGCAAAAAAAAAAAAAGTGAAAAGCAGGAACTCCCAGTTCAAAGTGGAAAAGATTCTCATTTGGTCAACATGCCAAATTCATCAAATTCAGCAATAATTCACTGAATACCTTGTGCTCAGAAAATTTTTAATTGCTGAGAGAATATATAAGAAACAAAGAGACTAGATCCTATCCTGAAGTAGCTTATCCAACTATGAAAATAAGACATGTACACAGGACACAAAAGAAGGTAAAATGTAATCAAGAGTGGGTTTTAGAGATTACAGACTCCATGTAGATCCAAAAATAAAGAGAATACTCTAAGGACTAATCAAATGCCACAGTGGCTGATGGACAAATCTGGCCTACACATCTGCTTGATTAGTAAGAATAGTATTGTTTCTGTTTAGTTTCATTGGTTTGGTTGATTTTTACCTTTCTAAAAAAATGTTCCAACCAATGTAAGTTTTAATGATAATAAAATGAATTCCCATGTTCTCTTTGTCAAGAGTAACATGCTAATGTTAACATACTATCTCATTGGTTTACACATGCTAACACCCATATTCTCCCTCTCTCTCTCTCCCTCTCTCTCTCTTTCTCTTATTTGAGAACAAGTTGGAGACAGAATATTTAACCCGAAACACTACAGAATATATTTTCCAAGAACAATAGCAATCTTTAAAAAGAACATGCAAAATTACCAATTCCAGAAAACATAACTCAATATGCTATTGTCATTTAATATAAATCATAAATTAAAATATTATGAATATTGCTTTATAGAAATTTAATAATCAAATATGTAATATAGAATCATATATTTAGCTGGCATGTGTCTTTATTGCATTTTAAAGAAGATTAATTCCTTAATTTCTAATTGTTTTTTATGACATTTACATTTTAAAGAGTTCAGAATACTTGTTTATTTTTTATGAATTTAAATATCTCCAGTTTCAACATGGATACTCTAGTTTGCCACAGTTTTTCTTTATGATTGATGCAGGACCACCATCATACACTACATGAATGGCATCTCATAAGTGAAATTTGGATAGTCCAACTTTCTAATTAATTTTCCGGCTGATAGAAGAATTTAAATTTGAGATTCAGTTTTTGAAGGATTCTTGGGTAATGTGGGAAGTTTGGAGAAAAAAAAGGTGAGGATATGCAAGGTGTGAAGGGACTTATCAGCATACCATATGTATGAAGTACTTAGAAGAATGGCCCAGGTGTGCTAGATTAGTTCAAAGGAATAAGTAGCCTCTAATTATGATTTGGAAATAGCATTTTATTCTTTAATACTTTCATGGCAGTATCTCTGCAATTAATCTTGAAGAAGCCTCAGAAAGAGAATTTCTGGTAATTGAACCAATCAATTCACACACAAAGACAATAGCAAGTAACAAACTATTAACTGATTCTATGTTGTACTAATGAGGATCCAACTTAACTTCTCAACATAGACAAATAGCAAACTGGACAAAATAGATTAAATAGCTGTTTTTATGAACTGAATAACCAACAAAATAGGTCTGGGATTCCTGGGAGAAGAAAACAAATATGGCAATTCCTACTAGAGCTCCAGCTTCCAACCTGGATGCGATCTAAACAGAGTTTGGGGGCCTCACTGAGTTTGAGATGTTGAGATGAGAATTCAGAGATACTGAATTTGTTGGAATATGTAAGGAAGAACTCTGGATAAGGGGAATCTATGATGGAAAAGTCTCCAGAAATCTGTAGTACTATCAATGTCAAAACATAATGCAAAACCCTATAAGTCTAGGCAATAAATATTCAGAAATTTGCAAGCTAAGCAATGGACAGAGCTCACATAAGTGGGGAACAATTCGAGTTCTAATCCCAACAGCAGAAAGGTCTTGGTGATCTTAGAGATATTCAGTGAGAGTAGTATAGCTGAACTATTTCTGGGTTAAAGACTAATCTGGAAATCCTGTAGTGTGAAGCATGATCAACATGCATGAGTGCAAGAACACAGAACACTCACATAACAGCTTAAGCAAAGCAATTGTATTACTCACAGCCAGCATGGGACAATAGAAGCCTGAAATTAATAGTAAATCAGTCTCCCAGGGATCTGAAAAGCTGATCAAGACAGGTGGAGTCTCATTATTTCAGTCCCCAAATGTCACACTGCAGCTAAGCCACTCTGAAAGGACTCTGCTCTGGGTTTTTATCTCAGGAGCAGGTTGTATTACTGGGCTAAGGTGTAACAGGACATCCTGGCCTAGGAGGGATGTAAACAGACCCAAGACTATTCTGGATAGTTTCTCCTTATCTCAGAATGCTATGTTCTCACAACAATCTATAGTTATTCTGACAGCATGGTATTGACACAAAAGCAGATGTATAGGCCAATGGAATGGAACAGAAGATTCAGAAAGAAATCCACACACTTATGGCCAATTGATTTTTGACAAAGGGGCCAAAAACATACACTAGAAAAAAGATAGCCTCTTCAACAAATGGTGTTGGTAAAACTGGTTATCCATATGCAGAAAATGGAAATAAATCCCACTTTCTTACCCTGCACAAAAGTCAATTCAAGATGAATCAAAGAACTGGAAATTAGACTAGAAACTTTGCAATTACTTGAAGAGGGCATAGGACCAACACTCCAACATATAGGCATGGGTAAAAACTTTCTCAACTAGACCCCAAAGGCACAAGAAATTAAAACAAGGATTGATATGTGGGATTGCATTAAACTGAAGTTATTCTGAGAAATATGACTGGTAAGAAGAGGGAAGAGCTGGGTAAAGCACGGTCATTTGGGGACAATTCCTGTGCCTTAGGGAATATTAAAAGAAGGCATCAAGAAGATCAAATTAATCTGTAATTAACTTAATTTTGGTCAAACCATAATCTAATACCTTTCAAGGAAGATGACAAAATTCAGATTGTCAATACTGTGACATTCATAATGTCCAGTACCCAATTAGAAATTGCTAGAAATATCATATGTCAAGATGTAAGAAAACATGACTCATCTAGTATTCAATATGTCAAATTTCCCCAAAGTGATCTACAAATTTAATGAAATTCAGTCAAAATTCTACCAGAATTTTTAGAGATATAGGTAAGCTGACACTAAATTTTACATAGAAAGGCTAAGGACAATGTGGTACTGGCAAGGACTAATCATACTGATCAGTGGAATACAGCAGCATTCAGAATTATACCCACACAAATATGATCAATCAAATATTCTTTCCACAAATAGGCTCATGCACCTTTTGCAATTATTCTGAATTTCCCAAGATTTGACACCACAGATTTAGAGCACATGAAATCCATTGGTAGCAAGTGGTGTATGGGTTGTGCCATTTCTTCAATCTATAGTAAATTCTGACAGTATATATATAATACCTTCTGAAAAATTCATACTATTGTACCATAAAGGGACCAAGACTAGTAGAAAATTGTGTGCTTAGCGCATTTTGCCAGGGCCTAGTATGGGACAATGCAGTCAGAAACGAAAGTAGAAAAATAACAAAGCAAAACATAAATGAAATAAAATAATGAATTTAATAACGGGTGGCAATGGAAGAGGAAGTGAAAAAGTAAGATATTTAATCAAGAGCCAGGTGTGGTGGTGCTTAGTAGTTAGTACAACCTCCCAGTACTTAGGAGGTTGAGACAGGAGGATCACAGATTAGAGGACAGGCTCAGCAACATAGCAAGACTCTCAGCAACCTAGCAATACTCTATTTCAAAACAAAAGTAAATGAATAAATAAAAAGTGCTGGGGTGGAGCTCAGTGGTTCAATTCCCAGCACCAAAAAATAAAAGATTTCATCAAGATAAATATTTGACTTCATAAAAATTAGTCTCCTAAGAATAGCATTGAGGACACTCCAATATCTTAAATCTATCTTCCTCCACAGACTCAAATCCCAACATTTCCCTCTGTGTACCCTATATTGCACTAAAACTAGTCTACTGTTCATTCACAAAGCATCCTTCACCTATTTCTACCCATTTGATTTTGATGACAATTTCCTCTGCCTAAAATGTCTTCCTATCTCTGTATGTCCAAATTCAACTTAGTCTATAAGGCTTAGTTTAAATGCCTCCTGGTCTATGGAAACTTTCAGAATACCCATCTAGAAATATAATATTACATTTCTCTGACATTTTCCCACATCATTTTATCTCCTCCATGGCACTTAGAACATTTTTATGTCAAAGGTGAATGTGAATATACTTTGTCTTTACTGCCAGATATTATTAGAATGGTCATCATATTTTTTCTTTCTTTGAATTACAAATACAATGAATTAAATTGATCATACTTCATATTTGAAACCAAATTATCGTCATCAGTTCAGGATTCATGCTAAATTTACCTTTTATAACTTATAAAATGAGTAAGTGAACTGTTGGCTCCGTCAGCCATATAACCTTTGTCATTTCTCACTCATTTTCTGACATGTTTTGGAACATTTTCTTTAATACAGAGCAGACAACAACTCTTTGAGTATCTATCTAAAAACACACTGAAATAACACAAACATAAATGCAGACCAAGTAGAATGAAGGAAATAATAAAGAGGATAATTCAGTGAAGTAGAAAATGAACATACAAG
Organism: Glis glis; assembly: GCA_004027185.1. Taxonomy (NCBI): domain Eukaryota; kingdom Metazoa; phylum Chordata; class Mammalia; order Rodentia; family Gliridae; genus Glis; species Glis glis. The sequence goes on from PVJS01049076.1 coordinate 14,570, forward strand.
GATGAGCACCAATTAACCAAAAGTTGATTATTTGAAAAGATTCATGAAAAAGATACACCTTAGTAAGCCTTTTTTAAAGAAAAATAATCATGAAAGATCAATAACACTGCCGGGCGTGGTGGCGCACGCTTGTAACCCCAGTACTTTGGGAGGCGGAGACCGGAGGATCCGGGTTCGCTGCCAGACTCAGCTCTCTCTCTCTCTCTCTCTCTCTCTCTCTCTCTCTCTC
>PVJS01049077.1:0-14798 GCA_004027185.1 Glis glis
GATTATACCAACATCATTCTCAGTGCTACATGTGGGGGAGAAGCGGGGGGGAGGCGGGGGGGAGGGACACCAAGAGCTGTGTGCATGTATGTTAACACCAAACTGATACTCACTGTGATGTGAGTCTACAATGCACCAATAAAAACAAAAAAAAGATGGCTATGAGATTCCATAAGACAGAGCTAGTGCTGTAATAAACTCTCTTGGCTTAGTCTATCTCTCTTTCTTTTGAACCATTTCTTTAGGATTTAGCACTATTTCCTTCCCTAGGGATTGTTTAGCATTCTTATTCTTCACATCTCTGAAAATCTCCCAATCTTGGTGTATTTGAAGATATTGCTAATTTAAGACATCTCTACTTAATGGTTTCCTCTGCTATGGTTTGAATGTGTTCTTCACAAATTTCATGTTTTGGAAACTTAATCCCCAAATTCATATGTTAATAGTATTGGGAGAAGGGCCTTTGGAAGGTAATTAGGATCAGATGAGGTCATGAGAAAAGGGCCCTCAAGACATTAACATCAGCTCAATAGATTTACTTATAATAAATATCCTCTTATTAGAAACTTGTTTTTTCCCTAGGAGATGTAACATTTCAGGGAGAAAAATTTATCTTTTCACCCAATAATCTCTCCCCCATCCCCAATTAGCTAAATAGAAAGTTGTGGGAAATTATTCTTTGTAAATAAATTGTCTTTATGGTATAAGAATTTCTTAAGAAAGTGAGAAAATACAAACTACCTTCAGAACAAAGAATCAGGAGTAGAAGGAATTGGCTAAAGGATTTTAATTATTTCAGTTGCTTCAGGCCACTGGAGACTTCCTTTCAGTTCCTTTCTTTTTTAAATCTTCATCAACACTCTCTGAAATAACAATACTACCTTTGATTTAGGGAACACCTCTAAATTCCCAAAGGGAAGAACATTTTCTTAAGGACATTGATCAAATATAAAGCTATCAGAGGATTTGTGGCTCTTGGTAACTCATTATTCGTCATTTCTTTTTCAGATAATCACACTGACTAGAATCAAGAATTCCCCCTTAATTTTTCTAAAAATGAACTACTCAAGCATAATGCTAAAATTATATCAAATATTCACACATTTGAGGGATTTTAATTTAATGTTTGATAAGAGAGATAAAATTAAGATTATGTTACATTTCATTTTCTCTTAAGAAATTCAAACACATGCTTCAGGGATCTCACATGCTGGCCACTACGGTGAGTCATATACCATCTCTTAATTCCAATTAGAAGGCTTTTTTTTTTTTTGCGGTACTGGGGATTGAACCCAGGGGCATTCTACCTCTGGGCTACACCACCAGCCCTATTTTTTATACTTTATTTTGAAACAGGGTCTCACTAAGTTGTGGAGGGCCTCACTAAGTAGCTGGGGCTGGCCACGAACTCCAATCCTCCAGTCTCAGCCTCCCAAGTACTGGGATTACAAGCATGCGCCACCACGCCCGGCTCAATTAGAAGACTTTTAGCCTCAACCAACCCCTCTCTTGTTCTCTTAATTGCCTTCCTTCCTACTGTGAAGTAGGGCTCAGGTTACACAGTGTACAATGTTGGAAAAGACAAATAAATAACAATGTTTTGATCTAAACTGTCCACAAATAGACTGGGATTTCTCTTAATATCTCTCTCGTGTGTGTGTGTGTGTGTGTGTGTGTGTGTGTGTGTGTGCATGTGTATTAATACAAATAGTTATAAAATATGTGTGTACATATGCATATATATACATACATGCATACATACATATATATGTATAAAATACAAATAGCTCAATGGGCCTTCCAAAAAGAGATGATAAATACTCTGGGGAATATTTTAGAAATAGTAACTACTGCCTGGTGTGGTGATGTATGCCTATAATCCCAGTACTTGGGAGGCTGAGGCAAATTCCAGGACCAGCCTCAGCAACTTAGACCCTGTTTCGAAATGAAAATTAAAAAGGGCTGGGGGGTATAGCTTGGACTGTCCAAGTATACCGTCCCTGGTTCAATCCCTAGGACCAAACAAACAAAAAATGGACGGACGGACGGAAGGAAGGAAGGAAGGAAATGGAGGGTAAATTCTATGCTAGCTGTGATGAATCTTGCTCACTCTTTAGCAGTCCAACTCCAATGTGGTATTGGAGTGACTGATCAATGAAGTCTAGCTATAGGACTGTCCAGCTCAGAACTGTTCATACACTGCTGCAGTTTCCCATTACTTGTAGAGCTCCATGACCCTGCCCGGTCTGGGCTTCCTCACTTAGGCCTAGTGCTGTGTCTCAGCTGCACGTGTCGGCCACCACCCTGTGCTGGTGGTTCAGCACTCCGTGTTTGTCCACACTTCTTCCTGTCATCCTAGTTTGCTCCCTCCTCCCTTTTTATTTGCTTTACTGGACAATTCTCCTCAATCTTTACACTCCAGCTCTAAATTCCTGTAGAGAACCAACCCTAATGATTATCTCTACTGAATTTTCTTCCTTCCTTCACATTTCTCTGAAATAACTTGAATCTTCTAGAAGGCAAGGTCAATGTCTTCTTTAGCTCTGCAAGCCCAGCTCCTAACAGAGTGTCAGGCCCATAGTAGGGTCCTAAATGTTTGTGAAATGGTTGTAAGATGTGAATTAGGAGTTAGACTTTTTTTTATAAGCTCATTTTCTTAAAATGTTAGTTATTTGAGTTTGAAAGAACTCATTTTGAAGAACTCTCTTCATTTCTAGTCATTGGGAAATAATAGTTCTTGTTTTAAAGTACATTATATTTACAAAAAGTAAATGTGAAGATGGTACAGGAAATGTGAGGAGCCAACTATTTTACCTTCCTTTTCAACACTGTCCTCAGCTCAGCTCTGCAAGGCGGGGTGGGTGAGCTGCGTGGTTTTCTGCAGCACAGTATTACTCACATCAGCAACATAACCTGTGATGTGAGCAATGTCGAAACATTCAAAAGATGATGATAAGTGCACCCCAAAGTGAGGGTTTGATGGTATTTATATGAGAGAAAAGATATTTCAGTCAATTAGGGGAGTCATCCCCAAATTAGAGTTTCCATAAACCATAATTCTTAGACAGAAAATGAGCTGATGGTTTAGCCTAACACTTCTCTTTTTAAGCCCAAACTGATGGGCGTATGTGTGTAAAATATATATATGTATATATACACATATATGTACATATTATTTTATTTCCTTTTCTTAGTCTAAAAACTTGGGTATTTATTATATGAAGAATTTTAGTTAACCATTTTTTATATTCATTTATTGGTGCATTGTAATTATACATTTTGATACACATCAGGGTAGCAGCATCATACATGCACACATTGCTCATTTAGCCCTCCCTCAAATCCAACCCTAGTCCCTCCCCCTTCCCTCCCTTTCATGCTCTGCATAGTGATTGAGTCTTATAAGTTTGTTTATATACATCATGTGCTATAGTGTGTTTCCCTCCACCCCCTCCCAACTCCCTCAGTTAGGTCACCTTCTTTGTTCATCTAAAGTTTTCTTCTTCTTTGTCAGGAGTCCCTTCTAAGTCCCATTCTATCTAGCTTTCACATATTGGGGGACATCCGACTTTTCACTCTTAGTGACTTACTAATTTCACTTAGCATAATGTTCTCCAGTTCTCTCCATTCCCTGCAAATGATGTAAATTTTGTTCTTTGTGGCTGCGTAAAATTCCATTGTGTACATATCCCATAGTTTTGCGATCCATTCATCTGTCGATGGACACCTTGGCTGGTTCCAAAGTTTGGCAATTGTGAATTGTGCAGCTATAAACATAAATAAGCATGCATTAGTCTGGTAGTTTGGTTTCAGTCCTTTTGGGTAGATGCCTAGAAGAGGTATTGCTGGGTCATACGGTAGGTACATTCCCATTCTTCTGAGGATCCTCCACACTGTTTTCCACAGCAGTTGCACTAATTTGCAATCCCACCAACATGTAGTAGAGTTTCTACTTCTCCACATCCTCGCCAGCATTTGTTGTTGTTTGTGTTTTTAATGATTGCCATTCTAATTGGTGTTAGGTGAAATCTCAGGGTAGTTTTGATTTGCATCTCTCTGATTGCTAATGCAGTTGAACATTTTTTCATACATTTATGGGCCATTTGTATTTCTTCTTCTGTGAAGTGTCTAGTTCACTTGCCCATTTTTTGATTGGGTTATTTGGTTTTTTTAGTGGTGATTTTTAAAGTTCTCTGTATATTCTAGATATGAGTCCTCTATCAGAGGAGTAGCTGGCAAAAATCTTCTCCCATTCTGTTGGCTCTCTGTTGAGGTTCTTGATTGTTTCCTTTGCTGCACAAAAGCTCTTTAGTTTAATACAATCCCATGTATTGATCCTCATTTTAGTTTCCTGTGCCTTTGGGGTCTTGTTGAGGAAGTCTTTAGTTAACCATTTTTTTTCAAATATCATGTACTCAAGATTTAATGAACATTCTGTATCGTATTCTTAGCTGAATTTAAATTATAAATCGAAACCTGTGGAACTAAGAATTATAAATTCTTACATATATTATGTATATATATGTACATATATTATGTATAATATATATTATGTATATAATATATACATAATATATATTATATGTTATAAATTCTAAATTCTTGAGTAAATTAATTTGGTCAATAGTTGAGAGCTCATTCCAGAATTTAGTAAAATCCTCTTTGCTTCTAGACTTGTGGCAAACTTGTCATAAAGGCCTTCATCATTCAAATTCCCCCTTTGAGACTACAATTATCCTGACTTAAAAGCAGGATCATACATTTAGAAAACTACACGAAGGTCTAATCTTGCCTGTTAGTATTCACCAGCTTTCTTCTTTGAAGCATAAAACAATTATTCAGAATCTTACAATAGTCCTCTGTTCTGCCAAAAAATTTGGAATAAAAATATCAAAAAAACTGAAAGCTTTAAAGACTGTATTCCAGGATATTTAATTCATGCCCCCTTGCTTTTATAATCCATATTGATATCAATGCCTTGTTAATAGGACAAACCACTTGAATGAATAAAGTGAAATGAAATCAACTGGTAACAATCATGCCCATGTTGGGCATTTGACTACAACCCAAGAGATTCCCAAGAGGCTGGGTCTGGAGCCCTCTAGTGGCAGTATAAGGTTCTGGTTTTTATTTTGTATACTTTTATTGGTGCATTATACTCTCACATCATAATGTGGTTAATAGTGATAGTGACATCCATGCACACAGCACTTGGTGGGCTTTCTTCCGGTTCCCTCCCCATTCCCCCTTTTCTCCATACAGGATATTGAGATTGACATTGGTATTCTCACGAATGTATATAATGTCAATAGAAGTTATTCCTTCATTGATTCTCCCTCTCCCTCACTCCCCTTCCCCTAGACCACCTCCTTGGCTCCACTGGAATTTCTCCTCCATTATCTGAAGTCCCTCTGGTATCCCAATCACTCCCTAGCTTCCACATATAAAGGAAAACATATGACCCTTTACTTTCTATGACTGGATAATCTCACTTAATATAACGTTCTCCAGATCCATCCATTTTCCTGCAAATTACATAATTTTGTTATTCTTTATTGCTTTGTAGAATTCCATTGTGTGTATATCCTATAATTTTGTAATCCATTTATCTATGGCTGGACACCTAGGTTGGTTCTATAATTTGGCTATTGTGAATTGTGGTGCTATAAACATGGATATACAAATATTACTATAATATTCTGATTTCAGTCTCTTTGGAAAGATACCCAGGAGTGGTATAACTGGATCATATGGTGGATCCATTCCCAATTTTCTGAGGAATCTCCATATTGATCTCCATAGCAGCTATACTAATTTGCAATCCCACTAACAGTGTAGAAGAGTTCCTATTTACCCATATCCTCACCAGAATTTATTGTTGTTTGACTTCTTGATGATTGCCATTTTTATTGGAGTTATAGGGAATCTCAGTGTAGTTTTGATTTGCATCTCCCTCATTGCTAATGATGTTGAATAGCCCATTTTTTGATTGGGTTGTTTGGGTTTTTTTAATGTTAAGTCTTTTAAGTACTTTGTATATTTTAGGTATTAGTCCTCTATTAGAGGAATAGCTGGAAAAGATCTATTTTGTAGGCTCTCTCTTTAGACTTAATGGTTTCCTTTGATAAGCAGAAACTTTTTAGTTTAATGCCACCCTATTTATTTATTTATTTATTTATTTATTTATTTATTTATTTTTGCGGTACAGGGGATTGAACCCAGGGGCATTCTACCTCCGTGCTACACCCCTGGCCCTATTTTTTTATACTTTATTTTGAAACCGGTCTCACAAAGTTGCGGAGGGCCTCACTATGTAGAGAGAGAGAGACGGAGAGAGAGAGAGAGAGAGAGAGAGCTGAGGCTGGCCGCGAACCCGAATCCTCCTGTCTCCGCCTCCCAAAGTACTGGGATTACAAGTGTGCGCCACCACGCCCGGCAATGCCACCCCATTTAATAACTCTTGTTCTAATTTCTTGAGCTTTGGGGGTCTTATTGAGGAAATTACTCCAATAAACTGGAAAACATAGAAGAAATCGACAGATTTCTAGACACATATAACTTACCTAAATTGAACAAAGAGGATATAGAAAACCTAAACTGACCAATAGCAAGCAAAGAGATAGCAACAGCAATAAAAGGTCTTCCATCAATGAAAAGTCCAGGTTCAGACAGATTACCAGCTGAATTTTACAAAATCTTTACAGAAGAACTAAACCCAATATTTCACAAGTTGTTCTGTGAAATCGAAAGAGATGGAATCCTTCCAAACTCCTTCTATGAGGCCAGTATCACATTTAATACCCAAATAGAATAAAGATCCCTCAAGAAAAAAAATTACAGACCAATATCCTTGATGAATATAGATGCAGAAATTATAAACAAAATACTAGTGATATAAATTCAAAACCATATCAAGAAAATTTTATACCATGACCAAGTTGATTTCATTTCAGGGATGCAAGGCTGGTTCAACATACACAAATCAATACATGTCATTCACCACATAAATAGAAGTAAGGACAAAAATCATATGATCATCTTGATAGATGCTGAAAAAGCATTTGACAAAATCTAACACCCATTCATGTTTAAAATTCTGAAGAAAATTGGAACAGAAGGAATTTACTTCAACATCATTAAGGCAATATATAATAAACCCAAAGCCAAACATCATATTGAATGGGGAAAAACTGTGGGAATTCCCTTTAAAATCAGGAACAAGACAAGAATGTGCACTATCACCACTCCTTTTCAATACAGTACTTGAAGCCGGGAGTGGTGGCACACGCTTGTAAACCCAGTACTTGGGAGGCTGAGACAGGAGGATCACAGGTTCAGGGTCAGCCTCAGCTACTTAGTGAGGCCCTTCACGACTTAGTGAGATCCTGTTTCAAAATAAAGAATAAAAATAGGGCTGAGGGTGTAGCTTGGAGGTAGAATGCCCCTGGGTTCAATCTCCAGTACTGCAAAAAAAAAAAAAATACAGTGCTTGAGACTCTTGTTAGAATGATAAGGCAAGAGAAGGATATCAAAGGAATTCAAATAGGAAAAGAAGAACTGAAACTATCTCTATTTGCAGATGACATGATCCTATATTTAGAAGACATAAAAAACTCAACCAAAAGATTTCTAGAGCTGACTAACAAATTCAGTAAAGTAGCAGAATACAAAATCAATCTGAAAAAACATAGCTTTTCTTTATACCAACCATGAATCCACTGAAAAAGAAATCCAGAAAACAATTCCATTCACAATAATCTCAAAAACAATAAAATACTTAGGAATAAATCTAACCAAGGAGGTAAAAACCTCTACAATGAAAATTATAAAACATTAAAGAAAGAATTTGAAGAAGATATTAAGAGGATGGAAAGATCTCCCATGTTCTTGAATAAGCAGAATAAATATTACCAAAATGGCCATTCTACCAAAAGTGATCTACAGAAGTGCAATCCCTATCAAAATACCAATGTTATTCTTCACAGACCTAGAAAAATCAGTCTTGAATTTCATATGGAGAAACAAAAGACCCAGAATAGCCAAAGCAATTCTCAGCAATAAGAACAATGAAGGAGGCATCACAATTCTTGACTTCAAATTATACTACAGAGCTACAGTAATAAAAACAGCATGGTACAGGCACAAAAACAGACACAAAGATCAATGGAACAAAATAGAAGGTATAGAAATCCACACACTTATAGCCAATTGATTTTCAACAAAGATGCCAAACACATACGCTGGAAAAAAGACAGCCTTTTCAACAAATGGTGTTGGTAAAATTGGTTATCCATTTGTAGAAAAATAAAATTAAATCCTTACACAAGAATCAACTCAAAATGGATCAAAGACCTTGAAATTAGACCAGAGACTTTGAAATTACTAGAGGAGGGCATAGGCCATTCCAACATATAGGCACAGGTTCATGTCTTTAAAAAGTCACCTAGTCTTCCTTTTCTCCTCCTCTCCTCTCCTCTCCTCTCCTCTCCTCTCCTCTCCTCTCCTCTCCTCTCCTCTCCTTCTCCTCTCCTCTCCTTCTCCTCCTCCTCCTCCTCCTCCTCCTCCTCCTCTTCCTTCTTTCTCTCCCTCTTTCTCTCTGTCTTTCTCTGTCTGTCTGTCTGTCTCTCTCTTTCTGCTGGGGATGGAACCCAGGACCTTGTGCATGCTAGGCAAAGCCTCTACCAATGAGCTATATCCCAAGCTGTTCACTTTCCTATTTCCAAAATATATCCACTTACTCATTCATTAAATAAATAACTATTAATCATATGCCACAGGTCAGAAACTATATTTGGCAATGATGACAAAATAAAGGTTTTTAAAAAATAGCCAGGCATGGTGGTGCATATTTTTAATCCCAGTACTTGGGAGGCCAGACAGGAGGATCACAGGTTGGCAGCCAGCCTCAGCAACTTGTGAGGCCCTCCATAACTTAGTGAGACCCTGTTTCAAAATAAAGAATAAAATAGGGCTGGGGGCATAGCTCAGAGATAGAATGCCCCGGGATTCAATCCCTAGTACCACAAATTTTTTTTTTTTTTTTGCGGTACCAGGGATTGAACCCAGGGGCGTTCTACCTCCGCGCTATACCCCGGCCCTATTTTTTATACTTTATTTTGAAACTGGGTCTCACGAAGTTGTGAAGGACCTCACTAAGTAGAGAGAGAGAGAGAGACGGAGAGAGAGAGAGAGGGAGAGAGAGAGAGAGAGAGCTGAGGCTGGCCGCGAACCTGGATCCTCCGGTCTCCACCTCCCAAAGTACTGGGATTACAAGTGTGCGCCACCACGCCCAGCTGTACCACAAAATTTTTAAAAAATCACAGTGCAGTGGTCAGACAGATAAGGAAATTAATAGTTACAAAGCAATGTGTTCTATCTATAGAAAATATAAGATCACAGGATTTTGGAGGACAGCAGCTCAGATGCTGAGTGAATTGGCAAAGACTATGTAGGAGAAATCCTGCTTAAGCAGAGTCCTGAAAATAGAGGAGAACATTTTCAAGTCATGGCATTTTCCTGATAGTAAGAGAAGATGACACTATAGATTACAAAGGAAGGAAGGGCATAGAGGACAGGTGAAGGTAGGTACAAGCAAACCACAAAGGGCCAGAATGACAAGTGGATGTTAAGGACATTGTTGAGGAGTTTCAAGCCAATTGTTTAAAGATATTAAGCAATTTTAAGCCATCCAAGCCAGGCTGGATATAAAGCCTTGATGCACATGGTTAGAGTCATGATTTAGAGATATTATTCCACTTGGATACGGTAGAGCAATGAGACCAGCTTGTAGATGGCTACAAAAGTGCAGGCATGAATTGAAGAAGGCCTAAAGTAAGGCAGTGGCAATCTGTCTCCTCCTCTCTAATGAAGGAGACAGATATATGAGCTACAGTGATGTAGAATTGGTGTAACTTAGGAACTGTTTACATATGGAGGATGAAGGAGAAAAAAGAATCTAAGATTATTTTTAGAGTTTTGACCTGCTACTTTTGTAGTACCCAGGAGATCTGCAAGTGGAGATACTGAGCACACAATGGGAAAAATCAAAGTCATTAAATCAAGAGAACAGAGAGTTTTGGAGAGAACAGTCAACAGTACAACAGTGAAGTTAAGTTGAAGCCTGAAAGTGCTCAGGGGACTGGCAACTCAAGGATTATTAGCAACCAGAGGGATCGCAGCATCCCTGGAATAGCTTGGTCACAAGCCAGATTCTGGTAGGTTAAAGAGTTATCAGTGCCCCAAGAAACAGAATCGTTTACCTAGAAGCTCGGGGTACAAGAACAAGACAAACTGTCTTGGTCAACATTCTCACTGCTAGATCCAGTCATCTAAAATGACTGACCACACAACTTAGAGGAAGGAAGATTTAAACTTAGAGGAAGGAAGATTTAAACTTAGAGGAAGGAGGATTTAAACTTAGAGGAAGGAAGATTTATTTGCTCACAATTTTTGAAGATGTCTGAGGAGCTCAGGACATGGTGGAGGGAAACAGAGAGAGGGAGAATGGCCGGCTCTGCTCTCACATTGTGGAGGCGGGAAGCAGAGAGAGAGCAGGGAGGCGAGAGCCATATATAATCCCCAAGCCACACCCCCATGGAGCCAAGCCACACTTCCAGCATTGCTACCTTGTTTCTGTGAGGGCTAGGGGGACATTCTAAATACAAACCATTACATAAGCTAACTGGTTTGAAGATTTGTGTGTGTGTGTGTGTGTGCTGGGAATTGAACCCTCGGGCATTCTACCTTCAAGCTAAACCTCCAACCCCTTTTATTTTTTATTTTGAAACAGGGTCTTGCTAGATTGCTAACAGTCTTGCTAAGTTGCTGAGGCTGGTCTTGAATCTGCAATTCTGCTGTCTCATCCTTCCAAGTACTGGGATTACAGGCATGCACCACCATGTCCAGCTTCAGTTTGAAGATCTTTATAGCTCTTTTTAGCAAGCATATGCTATGAAACTCTATTAACAGTATAGTTTTGTATCATGAATATAGGATATGCTTTCCCTGCTACCTAGCTTACGACCAACCTGAATGTTAAGAATTGGGGAAATGCAGCTCAGATAGGTTAAGAACAGGAGTTGTCTATTTGGACACTTGGCTTAGGGATGCTCAGCCAGGCATTATGCTTCTTCCTGCCCATGCAATGAAGAAGTAGGTGATTTATACAGAGAGTGATTAGCCTCCTTTATCTCTTGGTTTGGGGTGGTGATGATAGTGGGGTATACAGAGTATAAACTGCTCACCCAAGTGCTGAAACCAATCACTCTAAACAGTACAAAGAAAGAATTTATTATCTACAGGGGAATAAAATAACCCTTAGGAAACATATAGAAATAAAGAGGCACTTTCTCATGGGACAGTCATCGTAGTGTTTACTCACAGGTGGTCCTGGGGGTCCTGGTTTTCCTGGGGGTCCTGGTTTTCCTCGTCTTCCCTTGAAACCAAAGCAAAACAGATAATTAATGCTATGACTTCACTTTATTTTAATATAAGATAATATTAAATGGTAACATGGAAGACAGTGAAAATTAACACAAGTTAAAAAAAATCCAAGTGCACATGACCTTTAAACATCAATGAATTCTAAAAGCTATGGGGCAGTTCTAAATGACCACTATGAGAAACATAGTACCAGAAATGAATAAATCTAAATCGCTACTAGCAGCCCTTTACATGCTGTCTACCTCAATATTCCAGCAAAGTAAAGTAAAGTATCTGAAAGATGGTCTAAGATCATCTTTATTTGCTATTCTATCTGATGATTTTGTGGTTTCAGATCAAATAATAAATGCATCTATTATCTTAAAAAGAGGTTTCTCAAAGAGGGGCCAGAATTTTAATTTTATAGCAGTTATCTGAGGATGAAATCAAGGGATAAACATATATATTATCAGGTTCCATCCTACACTTACTGGTTTAGTTAGTTAGTTTGTGCTAGAGATTAAACCCAGGGGCATTCTACCTCTGAGCTACACCCAAAGCTCTTTTTTTTTGTGTGTGTGTGGTACCAGGGATTGAACCCAGGGGCGTTCTACCTCCGCGCTACACCCCCGGCTCTATTTTTTATACTTTATTTTGAAACCTGGCCCTCACGAAGTTGTGGAGGGCCTCACTAAGCAGAGAGAGAGAGAGAGAGAGAGAGAGAGAGAGACGGAGAGAGAGAAAGAGAGAGAGAGAGAGAGAGAGAGAGAAAGAGAAAGAGAGAGAGAGCTGAGGCTGGCCGCGAACCTGGATCCTTCGATCTCCGCCTCCCAAAGTACTGGGATTACAAGTGTGCGCCACCACACCCGGCCCCAAAGCTCTTTTTATATTTGTTTTGAATCCGGTTCTTGTTAAGTTGTTGAGGCTGGCCTGAAACCTGCAGTCCTCTTATCTCAGCCTCCCAAGTACTGGGATTACAGGCGTGAAACACTGCGCCCTGCTCACTTACTGGGTTAGAATCTCTGGGGATGGGAGCCAGGAATGTACATTTTAGAATTATTTCAGATAATTCTTGAAAAGTACTATGTTTGAAAAGTACTGTGCTAAGACATAATTATATATTCTATCTAAAGCACATTAACTAGCTCTTTTCTTTCTTTTGGATGGTTAAGCTGTTTTATAAGTGAACTAAAATGTATAATTCTTGCATATTAATCTTCATTATTGTAACTGAATGTTAACTTTCCCAAGTTCACAACCAGCTAAATTCCAATGGCCAGAGTCAGAAAGGTAAGTCTGTGCTAACAGCTTTAACTAACTATAACCGAATATCATTGAAGAGCGCTTGGCTATTTGATATAAAATATTTTTTAACATTTTATTCTAAAAAACGAAATAAGCTTAAGTTTTAGAGGCATACCTTTTGAACAAGAAGCAGCTCTGAACGTGTTTCCTAAATAATGTCATTCTATTTCATTGTTATTAATAACTATTTGATTACTATTATTGTTAGAATAATCATACAAATCAGGGCTTAATGATATAAAGTAGCAGCATTGGGTTAATTTTTCAAATGCTTTTTTTGGAGAATTATAAGTGTAAACACAGAAAGACCCATTTTATTCACTAATTTTCTTGCTCTGAAAGTGTCAAAGTTGCTATTTTCTCTGATTTTCAACTAACCTTGGTCTGGGGTGGGAAGTCTAAATGCCAGTTAAACCCAGGGTAAGCTTTGGAGGGTAAGCAAGCAAATACTATGCTGGGTAAGAAACGTGTCCTTTCTAACTGAAGGCAAGTTAAGGGCAGACCATCAAGAGCTTCCTATCAAAACAGTACTAACAGTACTCTTTTTCATAAATAACCCTCAGTTACATCTCCAGAACAGAATTTTAAAAATATTTAAGTTAAAAATAGAAATATAATTAGTGGTGTTTTCATGTCCTTTCCATTTTAGAGATCTAGCCATTGGAGTTCTTTGGGAGACTGTATGATTGGAATGAATATATAGCTTGATATTTTGCATATTGAATACAAGTTTTATACTTGTACATCATTTTCTAGATGTGTAGTTTACATTTTCTGAAAATCAATACATCGGTTCTTTTAGCAAATGTAAGTCAATTAGCCTTTGAGGACTAATCAATGATGAAAAGTTTACTTAGAAAATGGAAGCATTATAATTTATTAATTCACAAGAGCACAAAGAAACTAGATCAATGGCATGTAAGTAAGTGATTGGTTCTTTCTTTAAGCATGTGTTAGGTTGAGGTAGGTTAAAACCACAGGACCAAGTTTTGTTTACATTTCTCCTTTCTTCAAAGGAGACATATATCAATTTGGTCTGGGAGTGGGGGAAATGAGGCTGACTATTGATCAATTTTTACCACAGAGTTAATGTTCAAGATAAACCAAGTGTGAGATATTGCAATACAACATTGACATGAATTGAGATGAGGAGCAATGCTTAAGCATCCACGATTCAGTATGGTCGGGGCAGGCTTCCAAATTCTTGCATCTTTCCGCTGATTTACATGGCCATTTAAGTTAGCCTCACCATCGTCAGAGTGTGCTAATGCTTGTGACATAAGAGTGCAGAGAGGGTGCTGATGTCACTTATGCATCCTTTTGAAGAGTAGATAGGCAGGCAAAATATTTGTGAGGGTTGTTAAGTTAATGGAACATATTAACTTCAGCCAGCACATATTTTCAGTTTAAACCCGGTTGCAAGGCCCCAATTACTAGTAACACCCTGAGGCATATTTGGACAATTTTAAAACATGTGCTTTTACAAAGCAACACTTTTTCTTAGCTCTATCATCAAATATATCAATGGACCAGGTAAGGTGAACCCTTGGGACTTCAGTTCCAAGTCTTGGTGCCCTGTAGAGGGCGCTCTGACAGCACAGAACGGAGGCTGGATGAATGAGAAATAGTGGTGGAAGATCCACTAGTGTGAAAGAGAACACTTACTGGGGCCACAATTTCTATCACCATAATAGTTCAAGCCCATGCCCAGACATCATTTTTCTTCTCCCTAAGAAGATGCAGGAATGAACTCCGCTTACTTCCATCCCCTGCAAGGCTCCTCACTGGACTGAATATAGCTACAAAAACTCCTGTTCCAACAAAGGATCTCTTTTTACATTCAAAAGCATTAAGGAGTCGGGCGTGGTGGCACATACCTGTAATCCCAGTATGTGGGAGGCTGAGACAGGAGGATTGCAGGTTTGAGGACAGCCTCAGCAAGTCGTGAGACTCTCATCAACCTAGAGAGACTCTGTTACAAGATAAAACAAAAAGAAAATAGGGCTAGGGTTGTAGCCTGGAGGTAGAATGCCCCTGCACAAGTACTGCAAAAAAAAAAAAAAAAAAAAAAA
>PVJS01049078.1:0-14797 GCA_004027185.1 Glis glis
AAAAAAAAAAAAAAAAAAAAAAAAAAAAAAGAATAAGGCCAGGTGGTGTCACCTGCATATTTTTTGACACGCCTCCCAGTGAGAGGCGGGGTCCATGTCCCTTCCCCGGTTGGACGTTGGCTCATGATGGCTTTGACAGATAGCTCTGAAAGGAGTGAGACTGTATGATTCCTGAAGCTGGACCATAAGAGGCCGTTAACTTCCACCTGGTTCTCTTGATGCTTGCTCTACGGAAAGCAGCCACTCTGAAAGAAGTCCCACCACCCTGGGGTCACCAGTCTGGAAGCATTTTTTTTTTTTATCAGGAGAACATTTGAAACTTACTCTCTTAGCAGTTTGGAAATACATAATGCCATGTTATTAACTATATTCACCACAGTGTGTGATAGAGCTAAAAGAAAATATTCCTCCCGTCTTACTGAGATTTGTGTACTCTTTGGCCATCATCTCCCCAAGCCCGTCACCCTCCAGTCCACGTAACTAACGTTCTACGCTCTGCTTCTATGAGTTTGAATACTTTTTTTGGGGTGCTAGGGATCAAACCCAGAGGCATTCTACCTCCAAGCTATACCTCCAGCCCTGTTTTTATTTTGAAACAGGGTCTCGCTAGGTTGATGAAAGTCTCACTACTTGCTGAGGCTGTTCTCAAACCCGTAATCCTCCTGTCTCAGCCTCCCAAGTATTGGGATGACAGGTGTGAGCCACCATGCCGGGCTTGAAAGCTTTAGATTCGCATGTGAGAACCTGTGGCTTTTGTCTTTCTGTGCCTGGTTTATTTCACACATCACACTGTTTTTCAATTTCATCCAGCTTGTCTCAAATGACAGAATTTTCTTCTTTTTTTAAGGCTGAAAATATTTAATTGTGCATAAATACAACATTTTATTTATCCATAGATAATGCTTCTTTTCTTTTTGGCAGTACCAAGGATTGAACCCAGGGCCTTGCACATGCTAGGCAAGTGCTCTACTACTGAGCTACACCCACAGCTTGAAACTGAGGGAACCAGGAACCAGAGCTCATGTGCTTAACCACAGGCCAAAGCTCTGCCTCTCAACAGGACCGAGGTGCCCAGGGCAAGTATCAGGCTGCCCCAGGCTGCCGGGTAGGAGGATGCCCCCTGTACTGAGGACTGAACCCGGGGGTGCTTTACCACTGAGCTACACTGCCAGAACTTAAGTTTTTTATTTTTATTTTTAAAGTTTTAATTTTTATTTTTTGGGGGACTGGGGATTGAACCCAGAGGCATTCCACCTCTGAGCTATACCCCCAGCCCTATTTTATTTTTTGTTTTGAAACAGGGTCTTCCTATGTTGCTGAGAGTCTCACTACTTGCTGAGGCTGTCCTTGAACCTGCAATTCTCCTGTTTTAGCCTCTCAAGTACTGGGATCACAGGCATGTGCCACCATGCCCAGCTCTAGTTTTTTATTTTTGAGGCAGGGCCTCACTAATTTGCCCAGCCTTAAACTTGCAATCCTCCTGCCTCAGCCTTCTGAGTCCTTGGGATTACAGGTGTAAGCCACTGCACCTGGGAGGGGGAGGTTTTCATAAGAACACAGAGGAGAGCTTAACGTATTTCTGTCATGAATGAGGTTAGGGGTTTAAGGAATATTGTACCATGCCAGGTGGGAGGAGATACAGGTTTAGTCTTTGTGTGTGTGTGTGTGTGTGTGTGTGTGTGTGTGTGTGTGGTACAGGGATTGAACTAAGGGGCATTCTACCTCTGAGCTACACCCCAGCTCTTTTTCTTTTTTCTTTTGAAACTGGGCCTCACTATGTTGCTGAGGCTGTCCTCAAACCAGTGGTCCTTCTGTGTCAGCCTCCCTAGTACTGGGATTACAGGTGTGTGCCACCACGCCCTGCACGTTTGGTCTTTTCCCCACTTCCTGATGGTGCAAGGTTGATAAAGTAAGCCAGGCATGGTGGCATAAGCCTCAGCAACTCAGTGAGATCTAGTGGCAGTTTGGCACAGGTCAGCGCTTGGTCAACCCACCCTGTGCAGAAAGAAGCAGGCCTAGGTGGTGCCTCGCACCATAGCCTCAGTCCATCTGCACCCGCAGCTGCAGCACGGAGCTCTGGGAGAGCACACAACCCCCTCACCCAACAACTTGCCACTTTAAGTGTGTGCCCTGCGTGGCTCCCTTTTTATTTTTTATTTTGAAACAAGGTCTTGCTGGGCATGGTGGCACATGCCTGTAATCCCAGTACTTGGGAGGCTGAGACAGGAGGATCACAGGTTTGAGCCTCGCCTCAGGCCTCAGCAACTTGGTGAGACTCTGTAAACAAAAAACAAAAGTGGGTTGGGGGTGTAGCTCAGAGGTAGAATGCCCTCTGGGTCCAATCCTCAACACCAACACACACACACACACACACACACACACACACGCACACACACACACACGTGCGCGCACACACACACATGTCGGAGCCCACCGGCAAAGTCGATCGGTCCCTGAAATGGGGAGTGAGGATTGAGAAAAAACAAAAGACAAAAGAAAAAGAATCGGGAGGACCGAGGTCAATACCACTAGCACCTGCTTTATTCCACTCAGACCTTAAGTACACTTCTAGAGCATCAGAAATGAGCACAAGGGCATTGACCACACAATGCCGCTTATCTAAGCAGGCAGAATGTTCTCAGGCAATCTCTTTTCTCTTTCTTCCTTCTTGGGACAAAGAACAGTCAAGTCCTTCCTCTGAGATAGAGAAATTCCCTCTGCTGAAACTTTTAGCACACACATCAGCAGATCTAAATCTGCCCATTTTGCAGGACTTGTACCTCTCAAGACTGTATGTGCAACTATGAGCCGGAAGCCTAAGAAATGGCTCCCGACACACACACACACACACACACACACACAGTCTTGCTAAGTTGCTGAGGCTGGCTTCAAACCTGCAACCCTCCAGTCACTGGGATTACAGGCATGGGTCCCCATGCCCGACTGCTCCCTCTTTCTAACCTAGGGCTTTTCCTAATGCCGAGGGAGTCCACTGGCCTGAGGCTGATGTCCTTAGGAGCAACCCTTAATTAATGAGAACATTCCTCAAGCTTCTCTGGTGGTCGCCTTGCGATCAAGTTCCCTGTTCACAGCAGCTTCAGGCCGCCCTCTCCTCCCTCCTGTCTCACACTCCTGACTCCTCCCTCCTGCTTCCTGGGATCATCTTCCAAATAAATCACTTGCCTGAAAGTCCTGTGCCTAAGTCTTTGAATGAAGACATGAGCCTTTTTCTGAATTAGAAAAGAAGCGTGTGTTTAGGGAGGCCGCAGCTGCAGGGGTGCAGGAGGCCAGCAGAGGGCGGGCTGGGTCCGTGTCCTTGGCAGTCACTGTGCCCCGTGGTCTGAATTCTGGAGCAAGCCCTAATCAGCTAGAGAAACAGCTTTTTGCTCTCTTCCTCTGGTGATGGGCTCTTCTGTTCCTGCTTTTGCATGAGCTTTGCAGAGGGGCTGCCATCTTTTGTGTTCAGAAGCCCGTGGGGCAGAGGCTAGAATTTGCTGGAAGTTTAGCCTTTAACCTTCCGATTCTGAAAAGACCTGCCAAGAAAACCCTGCCTGTGGCCTCCGCCTGGGAGATCAGAGGGATGAGCTCAGCTGCCGATGGGTCACGTGGCCAGTGCATCTCTTCATCTCTGCCCAGGGGGCAGGAGCTCGCTCTCTTTCTCAGCACCCGGCTCATCTCACCCTACTCTCAAACACATGAGAAGCAAAACAGCCTTCAAAGAGCACAGCCAGGAATACTTCATTTATTGATTGATTGATCACAGTATTAGGGGTTGAACCCAGGGCCGCTTTACCACTGAGCTAGATCCTAGCCTTTTTTATTTTGAGACTGGGTCTCTGTAAGTTGCCCAGGCTGGCCTCAAACTTGTGATCCTCTTGCCTCAGCCTCCCAAGTTGCTGGAATTGTAGGCATGCAACACTGTACCTAGCAAAACTCCCCTTTTTAAAAGGAACCCCTGAGGTTATTTCTGAGTGGGGTGGCATTGTGGGTGGTGTTTCTTTCTCCTTATCTGAACTTTTAAAATCTTCTATTATCCTGAAACATGGTTTTCTTTTTGTCGTTGTGAAATATAAAAGGTTAAAAATAAATTGGACTGCACAGATCATTTATGAAATAAATGAATCATCGAAATGGCCCCAGCCTAGCGAGACCCTGTTTCAAATAAAAAAAATAAAAAGGGCTGGGGATGTGGCTCGGTGGGAGAGTGCCCCTGGGTTCAAGCCCTAGTACCACAAAACAACAACAGAAATAAAAAGCCAGACAGCTGAATAGAGACAATTGATTATATATAATCCCATCCTTATTTTATTCCTCAGTTCTTGGCCAAATTCCTAGGATACCGCATACTTTGTCCAAGTCCCTCCCTCAGCCCCTTACCCCTGCCCCGCAACCACACAGCGTCTTTACAGAAATGAGCTTTCATCTTCGGAGCTCCACTTTCTGTCAAAGAACAAAGTTGGGAATAGAGGCGAACCGCCTTTGCCGATGGGGTTCAATCGTTCTGGAGGACGCAGTTCCTCAGCGCACCCCGCAAATGCAGCCGGCGTAACTTCTCCAGAGCATTTGCTTTGTATAATAACGATAGAAGACACTAGGCCACAGCCGATGCTCCGCCTATGTTAATTCACTCAAACTTCACGGTAACCTTCTGCCATCCGATGGCTACTCTTCATTGTAGAGGTGAGAAGGTTGAGGGACGGGCAGGTTAAGTAACTGGTCCAAGGCTGCGCAGGGAATAAAAGGCAGGGCTGAGCTTTATACCTCGACTGTCTCGCCCCAGGGTTCCTGCTCTCCATAACTATTCCAAGTTTCCTTTCTGTACTATTTGCTCTCAACCTCTTGCAAGAGTCCTTCTACCTGACTGGTAGGGAATTCAACCTAGCCACCACTGGGGCTTTTGCCTCATCTCTGTGGGATCAGATAAGAATCCTCAGCTGAGCCAGGAGGGGTCTTGGGTCTGGTGCGGACCCGCCTGGGCTGCGGCTTCCTGGTTCCATATTGAGGCCACCCTCAGAGTTGGTCTTCCCACCTGGTCCCGGGACACTAGAGAAGCCCTCCTCCCCTGCGTTGTGCGGTCGATTGCCCTCCACAGGCCTCTGTCCACTGGGCTCAGGGGGCACTCAGGGCGTAGGGTGTGTCCACTCTAGGGGTACACTCTCAGGAGATTTCTGTCTCCCCTCTCAACCCCATCTAATAGCCTTGGTCACCTCGTGTGTGTGTGTGTGTGTGTGTGTGTGTGTGTGTGTGTTACTTGGGATTGAACCTAGGGGTACTCTACCTCTGAGCTACACCCCAGCCCTATTTTACTCTTTTTATTTTGAAACAGAGTCTCACTATATTACCATGCTCTGGCCCCACATCTGCAATCCTCCTGTCTTAGCCTCCCAAGTACTGGGATTACAGGTATCTGCCACCAGGCCTGGCTAAAAGGAGTTTGTGTTTTTCCTCTTGTCTTTTTTAACACTGGGAGTCAAACCCAGGGCCTCATGCATACCAGGCAAATGCCTTACCACTGAGCTACATCCCAGCCCTGTCACCTCTTCTGAGCACCCAACTAAATCCTCCCCAATTGTGCTAAAATAGGAGTTTTACTAAATTCCTAAGGTCAACTAGAAGTGGGGTGCATCTCAGTGCTCATCAGGGTGGGGCTGGGGAAGGACACGTGGTACTGACATCATGCACGCAGGTTTGGAAATCCTTAATCCCCTTGTGAAGTCCCATGAACCAACCTGTGAAGGAAATGAATCAGGAGCGGAGGGAAGCAGAGATGGGAGAACTTAGAGACTAGAAATTCAAAAAGGTAAGACCTTGGAAAAGGTTGGGCATGATTGTTTAAAAGACCTGAATTCGCTGAGTGTGAGGACGCACGCCTGTCATCCCAGTGCTTGGGAGGCTGAGACAGGAAGATCACAGGTTCGAAGCCAGCCTCAGCAACTTAGCGAGACCTTCGGCAACTTAGTGAGACCCTGTTTCAAAATAAAAAAATAAAAAGGGGCCGGGGGGGGGGGATATAGCTTGGAGGTAGAATGCCCTTGGGTTCTATCCCCAGTACCAGAAAAACAAAAACAAACCAACCAACAAAATCCCCAAAAGCCTGAAGTCCAAGGTCAGGGAATCAGAATTCCCAGGAGGATTTGATGCATAATCAAATTTGAGACCCTTTGCTCTGCAGAGTCCAAAAGTTTTCGCTTCTCTCATGAACTGACAGCTTTTTTTTTGGTGGTACCAGGGATTGAACCCAGGGACATTCTACCTCTGGGCTACACCCCCAGCCCTATTTTTTATTCTTTATTTTGAAATAGGGTCTCACTAAGTTGTGGAGGGCCTTACTAAGTAACTGAGCCTGGCCGCAAACCCAGATCCTCCTTTCTCAGCCTCCCAAGTACTGGGATTACAAGTGTGCGCCACCACGCCCGGCTAACTGACATCTTATATTGACCAAAAAAAAAAAAAAAAAGCAGGATATGAAGTCCATCAGGGTAGCCAAAGCAAACTTCATAGACATGCCCCAGGGCAAGGGGGTGTCTTCGTGGGGATGTTTCTACCCATAGCCATGTCCTCTGAAGGGAAAGCAGGTCATTTGTGGATTAAAGTCTGAAAAAGAAAAAAGAAGCTGTTAAGCGCAATTATGCAAAACTTGGGAGTGGAGTAAAAAGGTGATTGCCTGACATTTTCACGCCACGCTAGAGCGCTCTCTAATAAGCCTGCCTCAGAGCGTTCTTACTCTTAGGGAATGTAATTTTCTTTGACTTACTATTCACAATTGATTAGGGCTCATTTGTTTTACAGCTCTGAAAAGTTAGAGATTAAGTTGTATTAAACTGAAAAGGAACTTTTTTTTTTTTGTCTAGTAGAGGAGATAACCTCGAAGATTAAGGTTTTGTTGCCTTGTAGGAAATTAATCAGTCCCGTATGTGGCTTAGCATGCTTAGTTCCACATTCCTTTTTTTTTTTTTTGCGGTACCGGGGATTGAACCCAGGGGCGTTCCACCTCTGCGCTACACCCCCGGCCCTATTTTTTTTTATACTTTATTTCGAAACTGGGTCTCACGAAGTTGCGGAGGGCCTCACTAAGTAGAGAGAGAGAGAGAGAGAGAGAGAGAGAGAGAGGGAGAGAGAGAGAGACAGGGAGAGAGAGAGAGACAGGGAGAGAGAGAGAGAGAGAAAGAGAGCTGAGGCTGGCCGCGAACCGGGATCCTCTGGTCTCTGCCTCCCAAAGTACTGGGATTACAAGCGTGCGCCACCACGCCCGGCTCCACATTCCTTTTTCCACTGACCATATAAACCAGGTTTCTCATATCCACACGGAGCTGCTCGCTCCTGTGTTAATGGGTTGAATAAAACCTTGACATGCGCTTATTATCTATTCATATTAAATTTGTGATTTTTTTTTTTTTTTGCGGTACCGGGGATTGAACCCAGGGGCGTTCTACCTCTGCGCTACACCCCCGGCCCTATTTTTTTTTATGCTTTATTTTGAAACTGGGTCTCACGAAGTTGCGGAGAGGGCCTCACTAGGTAGAGAGAGAGAGAGAGAGAGAGAGAGAGAGAGACAGGGAGAGAGAGAGAGAGAGAGCTGAGGCTGGCCGCGAACCTGGATCCTCCGGTCTCTGCCTCCCAAAGTACTGGGATTACAAGCGTGCGCCACCACGCCCGGCAAATTTGTGATTTTTTTTTTTTAGAGGAGGAACGGTTTCTTTGGTTCATGATTTCAGAGGTTCAGTCCATGGTTAGCTGGCTCCAAGGCAGAAACATCATGGCAGTGAGGTGTGGCAAAGGAGAGCTTCTCAGCTCATGGCGGCTGGAAGGAGAGAGAGAGAGAAATGTGATTATTAGTAATCTGAAAATTATGCTTTCACGAAAGCACACCGAGTGTTTGTAGGTCTGAGGAGTAAGCTGAAGCAAAAAACAGGAAACCAATCAAGGGGACCAGGGTTAAACTGCTTAGGCACGGCTTGGGAGGTGGAGTTCAGAAGAGTTGAGGGAACAGTTCAGGATGGCGGTCACAAACATAGCAAGGTGGTGAGGTCTGATTCCGGCTGGGTATCACCCCATTGGTGTGATGGTCTGGGGACCGTTCTGAACCAGCCGTGCAACCCATGGTGTCCCTTCTTGTTCTGGGTGTTAGAAGCTCAGGGCTAAGTCTTATGCTTTATTGATTTTCTGTCCACTAGCTAACAGCCTTTTCTTTATTTTCTTCTTTTCTCGCTTTTTTTGTTACTCGGTCTGTTTTTGTATTGGGTTTATTATTTGAAGTATCATTGTACTTTCTTATTATAAGTCATTTAAGTTCCTATTATAATTAAACAGGGAAAACAATCAGTCAATTAAATAAAGGTAGATGACTCAGTATTGCAACCCAGTCTAAGTGGATGTGTTTGGTTCACAATTACTAGGCTCTTTATTTTCATTTTTTTTAGTTTTTAGCTAATATCTGTAGTGTTCAATAGTCAGAAACTGGAGTTATATGTTAGCTTATAATTTTGCTATCATGTTAGAAGAAAGCAAATCTCAGACCAAATTTAGTCAGCAAGGCATTTATGTTTAAGTCACTAATAAGCATAGTAGGGTGGGATTAGAGTCCATTTATAGACCACCTGTTCAGCAAGATTGAGAAAGTCTTAGTTTTTTGTACTGTGGGAGATTGCAATAATACTTTTTTTTTTTTGAAGTACTGGGGATTGAACCTAGGAGCATTCTTCCTCTGAGATATACTCCCAGCCCTATATTTTATTCTTTATTTTTGAAACAGGGTCTCACTAAGTTGCAGAGGGCCTCCCTAAGTAGCTGAGGCTGGCTGTGAACCTGCGATCCTCCTGTCTCAGCCTCCCGAGTACTGGGATTACAAGCATGCGCCACCAAGCCTGGTGCAATCATACTTTCATGAAAGAAAGGCTTGACAGAGGGTAATGTGGACATTTTATTGGTGTGGGCTTTGGATCACTCCCTAGGTAGAACGAGGGAACCAAGAAGCCTTCCAATCAGGGGCTGAATACAGAGCCTTTGAGAATCAAATCTCAGACAATATGAAAAATACACTGGGCGAGTCTCAGGCGATATTTCTAAAGTATAATGACTGTTAATTGCTTATGTGTCCGTTGGGAAAATTCTCACATCCTATTCGTGCAGTGATGAGGAGCATCTCTAGTAGTTCTAGCAAATCCACACATCTAGAACATCATGGATTTCACAAAAGAAAAGCCATTTCCAATGGTCTTTAGGTTAATTAAAAATTTCTGGTGTTCGCAAAAAGATAGCTGAAGGACTAATGGTGGACATATCTAGTATGTGGACTTTGTATTAAATGTTACTTGATCCATCAGATTAGGGCAATCTACTTTTTGAGCATGGATGAAAACCAAAATCTACATACTGTACCGTTCCTGGGAAAGTGTCTCAAAAAATTTACTTAAGCTGGGTGTTGTGGTGTATGTTTGTAATCCTAGTACTTGGGAGGCTGAGACAGGAGGATCACAGGTTTGAGGCCAGCCTCAGGACATAGCGACACTCGCAGCAACCTAGAGAGACCGTTTCCAAACAAAACATAAAAAGGTCTGGGGGCGTGTATCTTGGAGATAGAATGCCCCTGAGTTCAGTCCCCAGTAACACACACACACACACACACACACACACACACACACACACACAGAATTTATTCAAACTGGGTGTGATGGCATATGCCTATAATCTCAGTACTTGGGAGGCTAAGATAGGAGGATCTCAGGTTCAAGGCCAGCCTCAGCAACATAGTGAGACTCTCAGTAACTTAGTGAGACCTTATTTCAAAACAAAAACAAAAACTAAAAAAAGGGCTGGGGCTGTAGCTCAGAAGTGGAATGCCCCTGGGTTCAATCCCCAGTACAAAAAAAGAAAAAGGATTTATTGACCACATGTACATAGGAAAACTCCATGGTGCTCTGTCTCCCTGGTGTAGGAATTAAATTATTCAAATATCTTTGAATTAGCCTTGATTAAAATTAAGGTTGATAATTTCCATTGTAGTAAATTTAAAAGAATATTAAATTGTCAATGCAAGTGTTTTTGAGAAGGCAAAGTACTGCTTTGCATAGATTAGGAAGATTAGAAAATATTTATACACTAGTGCAAAAAATTGAGATGAAACTTATTTTTAACCTGAATCTTGTCATAAGTTGATTTTGGGGTTAACCACTTCTCTAAAAAGGCAGTTTCCTGTAATAGTCAAAATTTATGTTATACAAACCTCTGAAAGACTACTGACTAGTAACTTTGAGACCTTTCATTTGTTATAAGGAACTACATTTGTTAGACTACTTATTATAGAGAGTAGCGCTTAGTACTTTAAGTTGTAAACTATTTGTCATTGGAAGTTGAATTTATGACCAACCTTGGGATTACTGAAACCCTGACTATGACCACTTTTTATTTTTACTTTTTGGTACTGTGGATTGAACCCACAGTCATTTTACCCCTGAGCTAACATCACCACCCTTTTTATTTTTATTTTGAAACAGGGTCTCCCTAAGTTGCTGAGGGTCTTGCTAAGTTGCTGAGGTTGGCCACAAACCTGTGATCCTCTTATCTCAACCTCCCAAGTACTGGGATTACAGGCATGTACCACCGTGCCTGGCCTGATTATGGTCTGTTAATTTTTTGGTCATTAACTAATCATTGTATGAAAATTGAGCAATATTTGGAGGGAGCAGTATCATTTCTCCCTGTACAAGTTCTACCTAAGTAAACATTAAATACATAACTCTTTTTTTTTTGTGGTACTGGGGATGGAAGCCAGGGGCATTCTACCTCTGAGCTACACTTCCAGCCCTATTTTATTCTTTTATTTTGAAACAGTGTCTCACTAAGTTGCCGAGGGCCTCACTAAGTTGCTGAGGCTGGCTGTGAATCTGCAATCCTCCTGTCTCAGCCTCCTGAGTACTGGGATTACAGGCATGTACCACTGCGCCTGACTTAAATATGTAACTTTAGCATATATAAACACAAACAGGTCTCTTTCTCCTACAATGGATTTGCATCTCTTTTCCTGCAGCCCGATGAAGCTATATAACAGAATTATTGAACATTCTGGGTACAGTTTTGAATATGGCGGTATCATGTGAATGACCCCAAAGTTGAGGCTTTGACTGTACAAAGGTTGTTTGTTTGTGTTTGGTTTCTCAGCCTTTTCTGGGTCTGCTCTTTGTCATGGGTACAGGAATCTTGTCTCTCCAATGAACAGCTTTTGGGATTAGTTTTGGAATCCAAGAGGCCAGTACAGTGCCATTCGGATGCAGAATGCGTAACTAGCATTTGCTAGTGATAACTGGGTTCTTCTCCATCTCCCCAGGGATCCAGCGTTTGGGGTAGAAAGAGAGGAGCATGATTTGGAGGTCCTTAATGTCTTCCTTGCTGATCCCAAGTGAGGAAGGATTTTGTGAGTCTGTGTTTTTAGGGGTGAAGGTGGGAAACAAGACTGTGTGTCCTCAGCATCCCTTTCAGCTTCTAGATCAAGCAGGAGTTGAGAGGGTGACCAGGACGATGTGACCAACAGAAGTTCATTCACTTGTCAACACATATTCTCCTGGTGGGGCCTCATTTGGCTCAGGGGGTTGACAATTATCCTCCTCCTCCTTTTATAAAGAAGAGAAATCTTGAGCCGGGTGTAGTGGCACACGCCTGTAATCCCAGTACTTGGGAGGTTGAGACGGGAGGATCTCAGGTTTGAGGTCAGCCTCAGCAACTTAGCGAGACTTGTAGCAACTTAGTGAGACCCTGCTTCAAAACAGAAACAAAAACAAAACCAAAATAGGGCTGGGGATGTGGCTCAGAGGGAGAATGCCCCTCGGTTCAATCCCCAGTACCAAAAAAACAAAAGAAAAAAGAAAAGTCGATTTCTCACAGTTCTGGAGGTGAGGAAGCCCATGTCAAGGCTCTTTCATTTGCCGAGAGCCTTCTAGCTGTGTCAGCATATGGCAGAGGGATGCATGTGGCAAGAGGAGGGACACCTATCCTTCATCCTCAAGGCTGCTGGGAACCTAACTCCCAGAGACCCCAAAGAGACATTCGGAATCACATTTTCCACCTTCCTTCCTGTTTCACCTTTTCTCGCCTGGGTGGGACTGGGGAGAGGCAGCTTGTGTCTGAGATCTGCCACGGCCTGGTTTCTACACAGTTCTGATTCAACACATGAAGTTACAAAGCTGCGACTAGCATTGTCTAGTTCCTTCTCTTAGTTATGACCGAAACAGTGTTTTCGACAGCATTTTCTCTTCTGTGACCCAATAAACCTAGCCACACACATCTTAGAGGAAGAAGGATTTATTTGCTGAGAGTTCTGGAGATTTCAGGGTTCAGTCCATATCAGGCTGGGTCTGCGGAGCTCAGGGCATGGTGGTGGGAAGCAGAGAGATGAGAGAGAGAAAGAGAGAGAGAGAGAGAGAGAGAAAGAGAGAGTGTTCTGCTCTCACATCATGGAAGATGGAACTAAGAAAACAAGGAGGAGAGGGGGGACCTTATATAATCCCCAAGGCCACAGCCCCGGGGACCCGTCCTTAGCAACCAAGCCCCACCTCCAACATGGCTGCCTGGTTTTGGGCTGACGGTCATTCGAAATCCAGACCACCACTCACAGGTCTTTAAGTTATAGAGTATTATAACTGTAACCAAATCCTAGGAATTCTTGGGGTGTAGCACCAAGTCTTCTCTTTCCAGCCTCAATAGTTCTTCCCTGTTTGAAGTGACTGAACTCCATCTGTAGTGCGGAGGTCTGCCACATAAATATGCCCTTCTCCAAAGCCCTGGAAAGTCTGAAAAACACCCCAGAAGCCCCTAGGTCTGTGAAAAAAAATTTTGACTTAGCTTCTGACTAAAGTGTACCTGCCCCGTCTCCTGTGTGTCTCTCTGAGTGCTTCCCATGGCAGTGACTAGCAAGCTCGATTTAGATGTGAATGATCTGCATTGCGCACACATTGGCGAGAAGTGAGAAAGTCCTGATAAAGACCACTAAGTACACACTTCCACCCAGTGAAGTTAGGCTAACTTGCTGACCAAGGGGTACTGAAGAGGTAGAATAGAAGAAATAAAATATTAGGCAGAAAGGAGACAAATTGGGAGAAAAAAGGACAGTTTTAAAAAATCTAAAGTCCTTAGTTTACCCTGTGAGGCTTGTCTAGGACTTGCCCAAAGAGCCAAACAACGGGCTAGCTTCACATCTGAAGTTCCTGAGGTTATCAGCTTTGGAAGGGAAAGAACTTCACCTTCCACCAGAACTCTAAAAGATCACATCTGTTGTTAAAAAGCCTTACGCTTTGCTGGCTACCTGTCGGCCATCTGACTTTTTATCTCCGCTCCTGGAAGACCTGTCCGGAGGGAATCCACATCTTTTGCCCAAAGAAAAACTTCAAAGAAAGGAGGCATTTTCCCGCCGAGTACCTCTAACCAACCCCCTCCCCATCTCCAATGCCTGTATAAAAGAGACTGTAAGAATTCAGGGCTGCTGCTCCCACATCTCAAGGTGGTCCATGTTTCCCTGAACGTGGATCTCCCTTTTCCTGAATTAAACCTCTGTCTTTTCTCTGACTGGCATGTGTTGAAATTCTTTTCCTCACAGAGCCAAGGATCCCGGGGGCCCTGAGGTGAGTTTCCCCTTCCCAGGCCGGGAACTGCTTAGGACTCTCCACGGTGCTATCGCGCTCACCCTAGCAGTACCACTCGCCAGAGAGACCACGGGGCACCTCACCAGACAAAGGAAGATGTAGGTTTTGGGAGGTGGTGGTGAGGTTTAGGTAACAAAGCAGGGCTGTGTACTAAGGGATTGATATCAGGCCTGGGCTGAGATGAGAACACAGGGTCCTGTTTCCTTGGAAACTACAAAGTTAAGATAAATGTGGAATGCTACTTGCGAAACCCTTATCTGGAGTTCCTCACCTGGGGTGGAAATTGAAGATGTTTCTCTGTGTGAAAATGACTTAGACCCTCCAGGCAAGAATGAGGTGTCTCATTCTCACTAAACATGATTTCTAACAGCGAAGTTTCTGACAGTCTGTGATTTTAGAAAATAAGTGTTTTTCATGTCCTTTTGTTAATTAACAGTAGCATTATTTTTTTTTTTTGGTACTGGGCATTGAACCCAAGGGCATTCTACCTCTGAGCTACACCCTCAGCCCTTTGGAGACAGGGTCTCGTAAGTTGCTGAGGGCCTTGCTATGTTGCTGAGGCTGGCTGTGAACCTGTGATTCTCCTGTCTCAGCCTCCCAAGTACTGGGATTATAGGTGTGAGCCATCACATCTGGCAAGGAGACTACATTTGTTTTGAAGAAGTTGTGTGTGAGCAGACTCTGTTGGTGGTGAGAGCAGATCTCACTATATCCTTGAGCCCTGAAGCTGGGTGTGGTGGTGCACACCTGTAATCCCAGCACCTGGGAGGCTGAGGCAGAAGGATCGGAGGTTTGAGGCCAGGGCATGGCAACATAGTGAGACCCTGTATCAAAATAACAAATAAACTGGGTGTGGTGGTGCACACACTTGTAATTCCAGTTTGTAATCCCAGTACTTAGGAGGCTGAGACAGGAGGATTGCAGGTTTGTGGTCTACCTCAGCAACTTAGTGAGACCTTGTTTCAAAATAAAGAATAAAATAGGGTTGGGCCGGGCGTGGTGGCGCACGCTTGTAATCCCAGTACTTTGGGAGGCGGAGACCAGAGGATCCAGGTTTGCGGCCAGCCTCTGCTCTCTCGTTCCCTCTGTCTCTCTGTCTCTCTGTCTCTCTCTCTCTCTCTCTCTCTCCCTACCTAGTGAGGCCCTCCGCAACTTCGTGAGACCCG
>PVJS01049079.1:0-14800 GCA_004027185.1 Glis glis
AAAAAAAAAAAAAAAAAAAAAGAAAGTACCAGGTGTCACATCTGGATTGAAGCATTGAAGAGTTGATGAGCAATTTGCTAACCTCCTTCTTTCCCTGCTGTGGCCATCGAGAAAGTAGCACGGCACAAGTGGGACACTTAGAAGATGGTAGAGCTTTAGCCTGGATCCCTGAGTGAGTGTGTGGATCAGAGCCCCAGCCACTGTGAACGAGATGGGTAACACAAATGAGAAGTGGACTTGTATGCTGGCAAGCCTCTGAGGATCTGGATGGTTTGTTACTGCAGCATAAGGTTAGGTTATTGTGAAGAATATCAATCTCACAGGAAGAAAGGCGGGTTCTCTCATAAGACAAACCTAAAATACTTTGTATTGGCTTCACCACTGAGCAAAAGGCAATGGAGGTCATGATACCAGAGGCTAGAAGAATAGCAATCCATGTCATGTAGTGGCAAAATGTTTGGTAGTGATGTCATCTGTTCTAATTTGAGATGTAGATCACAAACACACACACACACACACACACACACACACACACACACACAAGGGATTGAACCTAGGAACATTCTACCTTTGAGCTATACCCTCCAGCCCTTTTTATTTTTATTTTTATTTTTGTTTTTGAAACATGGTCTTGCTAAGTTGCTGAGGCTGGCCTTAAACTTGCCATTTTCCTGTCTTAGCCTCCCATACACTGGGATTACAGGCATGCACCACCGCACCCGATGAAATATGGATTATATTCTAATAAACTTTTAGTTCCAGGAGAAAAGACTGGGCTAAAGAATGTTTTCTAAGAACATACTTCATAAAGAACTTTGGTGAAGATGTTAGTCCATAGAATTTTGGGGCATCAAATAGAAAGAAGCCAATTAAATTTTTGAGAAGAACATAAAAAAAACCACAAGATAGCAAAACGGTGGTCACTCTAGCTCCCCAAGCAACTGTGTGAATGAGAACACACGGCTACTTCTTACTGGGTGTGTAACATGTGCAAGACATGGGCTTTCTGTCTTCTCTCTTTCTCTTTTTGAGACAGAGTCTTGCTCTGTTGCCCAATCTGGTATCAAATTTGTGAGCTCAGGTGATCCTGGGACTATAGGCATGTGCCACTGCATCTAACTTCATTTCCTTCCTTCTCCTCCTCCTCCTCCTCTTCTTCTCCCCTCCTCCTCCTCCTCCTCCTCCTCCTCCTCCTCCTCCTCCTTCTCCTTCTCCTTCTCTTTCTTCTCCTTCTTTTCTCTCTCTCTCCTTCCTTCCTTTGTTGGTACTGGGGATGGAACCCAAGGGTATTATACCTCTGAGCTACACCCCCAACCCTATTTTATTTTTTTTATTTTGAAACAGGGCCCCAATAAGTCTGGAGGGCCTCACTAAATTGCCGAGGCTGGCCGTGAAACTGCAATCCTCCTATCTCAGCCTCCCAAGTGCTGGGTTTACAAATGTGTGCCACCACGTCTGGCTTGAGTACTTGTTTTCTGTGGTTTTATTTTATTTTTGTTGCAAGTGTTTTTGCATTTTATGAATCTATTTTGTAAACTAAGTCTACAAAAATACTGATTCCCATTTCTGACAATGTCTTAGTCCATTTTTAATTGCTATTAATGAAATACTTGAAGCTGGGTAACGTTATGAAGAAAAGAGGATTATTTAATTCATGGTTCTGGAGATTCAAGGGTGTGGACTGGCATCAGCTTGTATCTGGTGAGGACCTCATGGTGTTTTACACCACAGTGGTGGGAGTGTGTGGGAGCAATCACATCACCAGACAGGAAACCAAAGAGAACTACATTAATCCCTTCTGAGAGTGTGCGCACCATGACCTAAGGCTCTCCTATTAGGCTCCATGTGTTGAAAGTTCCCCCACCTCAACACTGACACTGAGGACTAAGCCTTCAACACGTGAACTCTTGGAGGATAAGCCACATCCAGACCATAGCAGACAGTAACAGAAAAAAAAGACCATTCTGCACTTCATACATTATAAAGCAATACTAAAATACAGATCTTCATGCCCAACTTTATGGCTCCATGCTTATAGGTAACTGCAGATATTTATGCTTTTTTCTTAGGTTACTACCACTCTCATGAGCTGTGACCAGAAAGAGAATTCTGTAGCAGTTTTCTTTATTGCTCTTTCAAAGCAGGTATTTGTGGTCAAGTATAATTTTCTACAGGAGTCACACCCAGGGTAGTCTGTAGGGCTGTGACATCCACATCTAGGGAGTGTGACATCAGTGGAAATTTAATGTGTTACTCCACCTTGAATAGTCATTGACTATAATTCATGCTTTGAGGACATATTTAGATTTCAAACATTATCCGTCATGATATCCCTACTTGTCCAAGGACAGGCACCATGACTGTGGTTACCCTCTGGCTGACCGGCCCCCACAAAGTTCCCGGTGTTTTTATTACACACCAGCCCAAGTGCTTCTACTTGGAAATTCTAAACACACTGGAAATACATGGGGGAATAATAAGTAAAGCTAAGGAAAGAGATTCAGAGAATTAAGATGGTAAAGATTTAACTCTATCCTCAGGTACACATGTCCCAGCTCTCCAGGGCTGGGCAAACTCTCCTCTTTCTAGCTCATTTCTCCATGCATTAAAGCTTTCTACAATCAAAATGGGTTGAAAATGAGATTTTTTTTGGAGTGGATGTGCCTTCTGAGAGCAGTTTTGCAAGGCTGTAATTCTTATTAAGTGAGGGATACAACAGTTAGGAAGTCCCTAATGCCCAACTGGTTGGGTTTCTCTCTAATTCAGGTTGTCAGTTAGCAACTAAATATGGTGACTAATGAAGAGAAAGATTATTTTCATTCATATCTTCCCTAGTAGATGAATATGTGCCATTCTCATTTTTACTGTGGAAATAGAACATTAAGATTTATTCTTGTTGTGTGGTTATTGCAGATTTGTCAAGGACATTCTATTACTTGATGAAATTACTTTTTGCGAGGAGGCAAATACTTTATATCTCACTCTAATTTGTACCAGATGTTGGCGGGAATGTTGCAGAAAACAACAGGTTTCAGTGAGAGTATAACCATATCATACCATACACCACGCAATGCGTATTAGAAGTACTAATCTATCACAGCAGATAATAAGCTTGTTCTTTAGATGCCCTAATTAAATTTTGAACCCACGCTTTAGGTTTTGTATGTTTTATTAAAACAAGGGTAGGCTAAAAAAGAGAAAAGATTCCTGGTGGCTGTTGGAAGTTGGCATTGCCATGAAGTTTGCCACCATACAGCCACCAGGAGGAGCTCAAGCATCAAATTAAAAATTAACACAAACTAATGACGTGTCGTGCTTGGCTTTTGGCAATGCATTCGAGCAATATTTATTCTCGCATGAAGGCGAAGTGATTTGTAGGCCGTTTGCCCAAATTAATATTACTCTGGGGAGCTTATGTTGATATGCATGTATGTACCCATGTATTTAAATAAATATGGTAATGCCGGCATAATCTATTCTTCGCCTAGGAACCAGATGGATCTTTAAAAAAGGCAAATGAGATCATGCCACTCCCTGGCTCATAGCCTTCTTCCAGTGGCCTCTTTTTTCTCCTTGAGAATAAACAGTGCATTCTTTACTGTGGCCTCTGAGGCCCTGCGTCAGCTGGTTCCCACACCCCTTTCTGACTCCATCTCTTGCCTCTCTCCCAAGAGCCCTTCATCTGGGTTCTAGAATGAGTCTTTTTCCTGGCTTAGAGACTTGTGGTCTCCCCTGTTCTTTGTCCAGATTTCTGCCTGCTTGCCTCCTTCCCATCCTTTGGAATCCAGTTTCCATTTCATCATCTATAGTGTCATTTCCTGACACCTACTGGGTGGAGGTTGGCTTGCCCTCTCTCTTCTCCTTAGTCTTCAGCCCTGTTCTCTGTCACTCCTTAGCATTTATGAGAAGCTATTATTCTTTTGTTGACTGTGTGTTTCCCAGTTATGACCTCACTTCTATATATCTGAATGCACCTTAGAGCAGGAACCTTGTCTGTTTAATTGCTGCAGTATCTGCAGTGTCCAGCCCAATTCCTGGAACAAAGTATGTGCATAATAGCTATTCATTGAATGAATGAGTCTCCTAATGGGAATTTATATAACATGGCCGAGTCCCGTGTCCCTGGAATAACAGATACAGAAACAATTATTAAAAATGAGTCCCCATCTCAGTGATCTCTCCTTGACCTCCAACAATACACATGCTATTTCTCCTGCTCCAAGGAGAGGCAGCAAGTGCTACACAATGAAATCAAAAGGACAACCAGGACAGAATAATGGTAGCATGGTTGGAAAAATGAAGTTAACACTAAGCAAAATATGCCAACTCCTCCAACTGTATTATTATCTGTATTATTTAACCTATGAGGACGTGAGCTTGTTTCTTGGGAGTGCTGATAGGACCAGCTATCAATGACCCAATCTGTCAGAAGAAGGAGGATACCTGGCAGCCAATGGCCCATTCACAGTGGCCATCCTTCCATATAAAGGTCTTCAAGGAAGCACTAGTATCCTCTAGGAGCTCATCTTTGAGTAGGACTAAATAGCCTTCATACAACCAGATCTCATGCACACAGAAAACCCCTGGCTACCTTAAAACCATACCCTAAGTTCACTAAGATTGGGTTCTGCCCAGTTCATTACTTCACTGTGTAGAGTGTGTTTCACTGTATATTTGGGGTTTGTAAACAGTTTCTTATTTTTTTTTTCAGCAATGACCAGTAATTATTCAACCTTGCTCATTTTCTCTGTCTTCCCAGGAAGCTTTTCCAAAGTGGTACATTTATTTACCAAGAAAATAAATAGTTGCTTTCTGGAAATGTACTCATGGAAGGTTCCCCAAGGAACTGTATTTGATCCTTTCACAGGAAGCGAGTTGACATACTGACTGTTGAGATAACCATTCCCCCAACCACAGTACATGTTGTAAAGTTTACAGAATGACCGAAGAAGTTAATGCTTGTATATATTTCATTTATTACTCTCTGGGATCACTTTGTCAGGATGTGGTATAAAAAGTGTTCTTGTGATTCTGAAAGAGCTAGAAAAAGCAATAGAATGTGGATTCTTCTCACAGGCCTCTGCTGGGGGAGAGATTTGTTAACTACATGATTTGTTAACAAGGATGCAAGGAGAGAGGATTGTTCGATTTCGATGTTTTGATCTCTAACATTGGATGCGATAGTTGGTGAAAGTGCCGTTTCAGATGTGTATTGTTTCTGGGTGATATTAATCATGATAGTGACATATTTGTGATGGAAAATATTCATGACTTAAAGACACTGGCACTTGATGGGGCTTGTGACTTTAGCTGTTGGTGCCACTTTTAGTTTCGGGTAGTTAAAGAAAAAATTATTCATGACACTTGTTAAAGATGGCAAGTGGATAGTATTCAAAGGGGGGGTCATGGAGATAGGCCTGGGGCCCTTGCAATGGGATCTTGCAGATGGTGGGACAAACCAGACCCAACTCCAACTTCAAGGCCAAGTGGGGATTTTTAGTCAAGGAGCAGGGTACGGGTTAGTGGTTGCAAAGTTACTAAGGGGCAGATAAGGGATTTTTGGTTAAACTGACTTGATAGGATTATAGCTGAAGGCAGTTGAGGGTGATAAGATATTGATGGCGTTCAGATACCAAGGGTGGGGGTTTTGGTCTAAACTGTCTTAGCAGGATTCTTGCTCAAACTGGTTTCTTCAAGGTGAAGCCAAGTCGGAAGAGGACTCAGAAGACAGTTTTGTTTTAATTGTACAAATTAATGAGATTCACTGTAATATTTCCATACATGTAGATGATGTCCATCTCCTCTTTTTCTGTCCTCGCCCCTGCTCCAGCACCCTTCTCAGTCCCTAGTCATCCCTCTTCTACTTTCTGGTTGACTTTTTCCTTTTCTTTTTCTTTTTTTGCAGTACGGGGGATTGAACCCAGGGGCATTTCACCTCCGAGCTACACCCCCAGCCCTATTTTTTATTCTTTATTTTGAAATAGGGTCTCACTTTTCTTTTTAAATTTTCACTTAAAATGAGAGCTTAAAATGAGAGAACAGGCAATACTTGTATTTCTGTGATGTGATAGGCTCCGGTTTTATCCATTTTGCTACACGTGGCGTGGTTCTTCTTGATGGCTGAATAATACTCCATTGTGTAATTGATCACCCAATCAGCCTGGGTGCCCATCAAGAGATGAAAAGATGAAGAAGATGTGGTGTATATATATATTTTATCTCTTTTTCTTTTTATCTCTTGATGTGCATCTAGGCTGATTCCATATCATGGCTACTGTGAATAGTGCCACAATAAAAATGGGCATGCAGAGCTGGGCGTGGTGGCGCACGCTTGTAATCCCAGTACTTTGGGAGGCGGAGACCGGAGGATTCGGGTTCGCGGCTAGCCTCAGCACTCTCGCTCTCTCTCTCTCTCTCTCTCTCTCCTTAGTGAGGCCCTCCGCAACTTCATGAGACCCGGTTTCAAAATAAAGTATGAAAAATAGGGCCGGGGGTGTAGCGCAGAGGTAGAACGCCCCTGCGTTCAATTCCCGGTACCGCAAAAAAAAAAAAAAAATGGGCATGCAGGTATCTCTTTTGTATGCTGATTTTATTTCCTTTTGCTATATATGCAGGAGTAAGATAGCCGCATCACATGGTAATTCTGTTTATAGTTTTTTGAGGAACCTTCATACTGTTTTCCATAGTGGCTGTACTAACTTACATTTCTATCAACAATGTATAAGGGTTCCTTTTTCTCTATATCCTCTAGAGCATTTATTATTTTTTTCATGATAGCCATTCTAAATGGGGTGAGATGGTGTATCAGTGTAATTTTGATTTGCATTTCCCTGATAGCTAGTGATATTGAGCATTGTTTTCATATATTTATTGGTACTTTGTATTTCTTCTTTTGAGAAGTGTCTATTCAGATCATCTGCTGAATTTTAATTAAATTACTTGTTTTTTTGTTGTTTGGCATATTGAATTCTTTATTTATTTTTATTTATTTATTGGTGGATTATAATCATAAATCTTGATGAGTTTCAGGGTGGTAGAAGTATACATGCACATTGGTCAATTAGCCCTCCCCCAATTCCCACCCCCATTCCCTCCCCCTTCCCTCCTTCTCATACTCAGCATAGTAGTTGACTTTGATATATTTGTGTATGTACATCCTGTGCATTAGGGTGTTTACCTCTTCCCCCCTCCCATCTCCCTCGGTTAGGTCACCTTCTTTACTCATCTAAGGTTTTCTCCATCTTTGTCTGGAGTCCCTCCTACGCCCTATTCTCCCTAGCCTCTGCATATTAGGGAGAGCATCCGACTTTTCACTTTTTGTGACTGACTAATCTCACTTAGCATTATGTTCTCTAATTCCATCCATTTCCCTGTAAATGACATAATTTTGTTCTTCTTTATGGCTGCATAAAATTCCATTGTGTACATATCCTATAGTTTTGTAATCCATTCATCTGTTGATGGACATCTTGGCTGGTTCCATAGTTTGGCAATTGTGAATTGTGCAGCTATAAACATAGATACGCATGCATTATTCTGGTAATTTGGTTTCCATTCTTTGGGGTAGATACCTAGAAGTGGTATTGCCGGGTCATATGGTAGGCTCATTCCCAGTCTTCTGAAGATCCTCCACACTGTTTTCCAAAGCGGTTGCACTAATTTGCAATCCCAGCAACAGTGTATTAGAGTTCCTACGTCTCCACATCCTCGCCGGCATTTGTTATTGTTTGTGTTTTTAATGATTGCCATTCTAATTGGGGTTAGGTGAAATCTCAGGGTAGTTTTGATTTGCGTCTCTCTGATTGCTAATGATGTTGAACATTTTTTCATACATTTATTGGCCATTTGTATTTCTTCTTTTGTGAAGTATCTATTTAGTTCATGTGCACATTTTTTGATTGGGTTGTTTGTTTTTTAACCATGAGTTTCTTGAGTTCTCTGTATATTCTAGATATTAGTCCTCTATCAGAGGAGTAGCTGGCAAAAATCTTCATATTCTGGATATTAACCTTCTGTCAGATGAATAGCTGGCAAACCTTTTCTCCCATTTTGTAGGCTGTCTCTTCATTCTGTTGATTGTTTTCTTTGCAGAAATGTTTTAATGTTATGTCATCCCATTTGTCAATTCTTGCTTTTGTTTCCTGTGCTTTTAGAGTCCTATCCAGGAAATTGTTCCTGCGCCAATGTCTTGAAGTGTTTCCCTGTTGTTTTCCTTTAGTAGTTTCAGAGTTTCAGGTCTTACATTAAAGTGTTTGATCCACTTTGAGTTGATGTTTACACAGGATGAGAGATAGGGATTGAGTTCCAGTCTTCTGCATATCTCTGTAGTATGTCTTGAAATCAGATATTGTTATTTCTCAAGATTTGCTCTTTTTGCTCAAGATGTTTTGGCTATTCAGGTTCTTTTGTGCTTCCATTAAATTTTAAGATTGTGGGCTTTCTTTTCTATTTTTGTGAAGAATGTCATTGGTATTGTGATGGAGATTGCATTTAATCTGTAAATTGCTTTGGGTAGTATGGACATTTAAACAATATTCTTCAATCCATGAACATGGGAGGTCTTTCTACCTATTAGTATCTCTTCTATTGCTTTATTCAGTATTTTGTAATTTTTGTTGTGGTGATCTTTCACTTCCTTAGTTAAGTTTATTCCCAAATATTTTACTTATTTTTTTCTTTTTTGATGGCTGTTGTGAATGAGATTGCTTTCATTAGTTCTTTCTAAAAAAATCATTATTTGAACGTTGATTTTGTATCCTGCCACTTTGCTGAATTCATTTATCAGTTCTAAAAGTCTTTTGGTGGAGTCTCTAGGTTTTTCTATAAATAGAATCATATAATTAGCAAACAGGAGTAATTCTACCTCTTCTTTTTCTCTTTGTATGCCTTTTGTTTCTTTCTCATGCCCAATTTCTCTGGCTAAAATTTCGAGCACTATATTGAATAAGGGTGATGAGAATGGACATCCTTACTTGTTCCTCAATTTAGAGGAAATGATTTCAGTTTTCCCCCATTCAGTATGATGCTGGTAGTTGGTTTGTCATATATAGCCTTTATTATGTTGAGGTATGATTCTTTTATACCTAATTTGCTTAGGGCTTTTATCATGAAAGGATGTTAAATTTTTCCAAATGCTTTTCTGCATCTGTTGAGATGATCATGTAATTTTTATTTTTTATTCTAGTTATGTGATATATTACACATATCGATTTGCATATGTTGAATCATCCCTGCATCCCTTGAATAAAACTAACTTGATCATGGTATATGACCCTATTGATTTATTAGGAAATGTGATTCGCTAGTATTTTGTTGTAGATTTTTGCGTTTATGTTCCTTAGATATTGGACTATAGTTTTCTTTTTTTGTTGTGTCCTTGTCAGGTTTTGGTAATGGGGTAATGCTGGTCTCAAAGATGAAATTTGGAATGGCTCCCTATTCTATGAAATAGTTTTAGAAGCATTAGTTCTAGTTCTTCTTTTAAAGTGTGATAAAATTCAGCATTAAAGCCATTTGGTTCTAGGCCAGTGGTGTGGGACAGAGCTATGACCGTACTTCACCAAATGGAGTAGTCTACACATGGTTCCCCAACCAGGACAATCTTAGTCCCATCACTGAAACAGCACTATTTGTCTAAAACAGAACTGGCTATGCGTGTATTTGTTTTTCACATCATTGCTTTGCCAGCATAGCCATCTGAACTGTGGAGCATCAAGGTCTCGGTCAGATTTCCACTAGGTTTGCTGAGGTTATTTCCCATCTTTGTTAACCTTGTGGATAAATAGTTAACAAAAGCCTTTCCGTCGTGAGTGAGTATTTGACCTTTGGCTAACTCTCCAGCTCAGTTCCTCTGGTAGCGCGATAATGACAGAATGCCAACTACATTTCTAGGCAGGATTTCCTGTGCAAAAAAAGGACCTTTGATTGGCAAATTGCATCTGGTCTGGGAGGGCTCTAATGAATTATAAATACTTGGTAGGGAAGCGGTGCTTTGGGCTTCCCTATGACTTGCAACTCTTATATATGGGTGTGTATCTTGTGGGAACCTTGGAAGCTATGGGTTTTATGGGTTGCAGCTTTTAAGTCAAACTGGATCCTATATCTACCTGATATGGATCCCATCTCCTACCATCTGAGCTATTAGACTGCTACGAGGACTCCAACCGAGGCAGACTACCCGAGGCTGTTCTTTTGGCAAGCTCTGTTTTTTTTCCATAGCCATTAGGTGGATGTCAGTTGTGGCCTCTGGTAGTCTGATGAGTCTGAATGTTTAGTGGAACTTAAGATCTTCAGAGAGTGTTGTAGATTTGGTATTCTTCCCAAAAGTCCAACTGCTGAGACGCTTCAGGCCTGAGAGGACTCCATGACAGTTGCTCTCTCTGGCTGTTTGGGGGTGATTCATCATGCATGAGATGTGTACCAGGAGATTAAGTGGCAGGATGGCTGTTCACCTGGGAATTCTATACCATGGTACTATTGCATGGTACCATACCAAGTACCCACAGGCCACCAACTGCCACATCCCTTATCTGGTCAACACAGAGTAGATGGAGAAGGGTTTTCTGGGAAGAAAGCCGAGGACCTTGGGGGCAATTATGTTGCTAGCAATATTGGCCAAATGTGGCTATTCCTTTTTAAAATCAAAGAGTACTTACAACACAGGGCTCTCAAGAACCCCAAGACTGGTCATAGGAAAAGCAGGAGAATTAACTGGGAGCTTGTGGCCCATCTCAGGCAGGCCTCCAACCACAGAAGG
This sequence comes from Glis glis, assembly GCA_004027185.1. Lineage (NCBI taxonomy): Eukaryota > Metazoa > Chordata > Mammalia > Rodentia > Gliridae > Glis > Glis glis. Next base: position 10,757 of record PVJS01049079.1, read on the forward strand.
ATATTCTTTTGGGAGAATCTAGAGAAGTCCTGGCTCCCTCCCATGAATGCCTTTCCCTTGCACAGAGAGAGAGAATGTGAATCTGGGCAGGAAGATTCAAATGCTCAAGCAATGGCTCCTAGAATCTGTCTTCATCATGAGGCCCTTGTAAACTTTGCATTGACTTCCTCTTTGGTTAAGCTTTTCCTAGGAAGAGGTACAGTCTTGTTAGGCTTCCATCTCCCCAATTTAGTAACCATAGTGTAGAGCGCATGCGTCTCTCCCTTTGTTCTAGCAGGTGTGCTGTGGCTAGTACTCAGTGCCTTAGCTTGGGAAGCGTGGGCCTCCGGAACAGTTACAGAGGCCAGTGTGAATGACGGTCTTGTGTGGCCACCTAGGGTCAGTTAGCTAGGAATTTTTGGAACTCGTAGCCTAAAATTGGAGGAGATTGTTTTCCCAAAAGAGAACTAGGGAAAGCTGGGGTCCTAGGAAGGGGAAGGGATGCTGGGAAGGCTAAACAATAGTTGTCTACTACAGATTCCTAAGCATCTAGGAAGAAAGATGAAAATAGGTTATTTGCCCTCATTTGATAGTTCTTGATCATCTGCAATTCACTGACAGATGCAAAGTCAAGGCAGATGAGCAAAAACAAGGGCTTAAATATAGCTATATCTCATATATAATAGGATATGGGTGAGACAGATGTGTTGAACATTATAATCAGGGAGAAGAATGACAGATACCACAAATGTAGGCCTGAATCTAGAGTTTATAAAGGTCAGCAATGATCAGTACAACCTAAGAAACAGTGGAGAAGAGTTTCCGCGTTCTTGGCTTCCCTCCAGTAGAGCTGAGTCTCTCTCAACCTTTCCTGTACACACAGGTCATCTGGGGATCTTGTTAAAAATGCAGGTTCTGGTTCATAGGTCTGGGGAGAGGCCTGAGAGTCTGCATTTCTGACAAGCTCCCAGATGTCTCGGCTGCTGCTTCAGGGACCTTGAGTTGAGTAGCAAGGCTGTCGATGGTTAGATCACTGCACGACTTGTAGCTCTGTCCTCTTCTTAGAAACGAGCTGCGAGCAACTGCCTCCCAGAGAGGCTTTGGTATCAGTAGGAGTGTCCCAGGGCAGCACTGGATGTGGAGAATCTTGTTGGAGGGGTCTGTTCTAAATGCCTGGGCTGAGTGGGGCAGGCTGCATGACCCCGGAATGCTAATGTTGGCCATTTTTCTTTGTGCTGCGGCAGCGCTTGCAAAAAGCACATTATGCTGCTAAATGAATTATACACAGCGAGATAATCACAGGCCGACACTGCCAACGGGCAGCTCCCCCTGGAATGAATTTGGAGAGGGAAAGTATTAAAAAAATAGCCAAACTGCAGGGTAATATGTAACCAGAAATATTTCAAATGGGCCATAAAAGTATGTTTGGGAAAGTTAATTCTGAAGTGTAATCTCTGACTGTGCTGTGCAGACTCCCTAGATGATGGAGAATAGAGAATACTATCTCCTCCTGCTTCAGCAGCCCGTTACCCTGGTGTATTAGGAAAATATTGATTTGTCCCCTCGATTTGTTAAGTAGCAAATTCAACAAGTTGGTTTTTTTTGCAGTACTAGGGATTGAACCCAGGGGGCGTTCTACCTCCGAGATACACCCCCAGTCTTATTTTTTATTTTGAAACAGGGTCTCACTAAGTGGCAGAGGGCCTCACTAAGTAGCTGAGGCTGGCTGCGAACCTGCGATCCTCCTGTCTCAGCCTCCCAACCGTGGGATTACAATCGTGGGCCACGATGCCTGGCAAGTTTTTTTTTTTTGTGGTACTGTGGATTGAAACCAGGGGACGTTCTACGTCTGAACTATACCTCCAATCCTTTTTATTTTTTATTTGGAAACAGATCTCGACAAGTTGCTGAGAACCTTGCTAATGCTAAGGCTGGCTTCGAACCTGCGATCTTCCTGTCTCAGCCTCCCAAGTACTGGAATTACAGGCGTGCACCACCACACCTGGCTTTCAACAACAAGTTTTAACTTGTTGACTTGAATTTTCATAGAGTGGTCATAATCACACCCCGCTTATAGTGGGGAATCCAATTGTATTCTAAATTGGCATTGTTCTTTTATGTTAGAAGAGTAAGTGGTAGTGCTCCGCAAAAGTATTACAGGGCCAAATGAACCCAGAACTCAGAAGACTAATAGCATAAAAATATAGAGAGATACAAACTCTAGGAATTCAGGATAAACTGCAATTAGGACCTAGCTTTTATACAGGAAGTCTCTGGTCATTTTGATTTCAATATAGATCAATATGGGTAAAAAAAAAAGAATGATTCAGTAGTATTTTAGGTTAAGTTTTCTGTAACATTTCATTGTTTTGGAAAGGGATTGATGTTATGTATAAGCACTACATCAAATGTTTTTCGTTTTTCACCTTAATGATAAATATAATGCAGTTGGCATAAAGTTTATTAGATGGTTTCTAACAAGCAAACAAGTAACATGCTCAGCCGTAGCTCACCAAACCTGTTCTTGGGTCTGTCTAATTTTTCTGGAGCAGGGCAGGGAGGTGGGGAGGGGGAGGAGATTATTTCATAGTTTGGAGCTTCTTTATGCTCATATACCTGTTTGTTTTGAGCATTGGAGTGCAGTGAGGGGGCACATGAAATCAGATTTTTATTATTATAAAATGAACTCATCAAGGCCATAATCAAGGGTCCCATCACCAAACAATTATCAGTTGGATAAAATACATTTATTATGTTCTAGGTGTGGTCTATTTAGATGACTGTCTTCCCATTTTAATTTCAAACTTGTCTAAGAAATGGGAATGGGCTTCAACAACAATAACAACAACAACAACAATAACAACAAGTTATTCATTCATTCTTTTGTTGAAGACCTAGTAATGGCTGGGTACTGTTCCAGACATGTAGGAGACATCACGGAATGAAACTTTCCTGCTCTTGGGGAGCTGGGATTCTAGAGGAAGGGGAGAGTCAATGAGCAGAGTGAATGAATGAATGAATGAATGATAGATTATTTTAAAAGGTGACTAAGCCAGACTCACAAAGACTCGTGTCATATGTTTTCTCTCACATGTGGAATCTAGGGGGAAAAGAAAAGATGAAAGTTGAAGGGAGACTAGTAGAGAGAGAAAAGGAAGGTGATCGGGGGAGTGGGGAGCAAAGGTCAAGGGGAGGTCATGGGGATGGAAATGATTAAAGTGTAATGTGTATGCACAAATATGCCACCATGAAACCCATTATTCTGTATAATTTATATGCACTAATCAAATAAAAGGAAAATTGGCATGTTAAAAATAAATAAAATAAAAGATGAAAAAATACTGTATAAGAATAGCCAAGAACTGCAGTGAAATAGTGTGGGGGGGTCCATGGGGGTATTACAGAGGATGGTCAGGACAGACATCCTTAAGAAATATAACTTGTCAGCTGGGCATGGTGGCACACGCCTGTAATCCTAGTACTTGGGAGGCTGAGACAGGAGGGTCTCAGGTTCAAGACCAGCCTCAGCAAGTAATGAAACTTATCAACTTCGTGAGACCCTCATCAACTTAGTGAGACCCTGTTTCAAAAAAAATAATAAAATAGGGCTGGAAGTGGAGCTCAGAGGTTGAATGCCCCTGGGTTTAATCCCTAGTGTTACATACACAAAAAAAATCTTGTCTAGTTATGAGAACCAAAAATATGTCCAAACATTGTCACCTGGATTGGAATGACTTAGTTAAGTCAACCTACTTAATTTTAAATAAGCTCACCAGCTTGCAAATGTTTATTTTTTAATTTTTAAACAGAAAATAGCTATCCTTTATTAAGCACTTATATGGCAGGCAGAATAATGGTCCCCAATGATGTTTTTACCTTAAACCTGGAAACCTGTAAATATGTTACTGTACATCCATGGCAAAAAGGGTTTTGTAGATGTGATTAAGATGAAGAGCCGGGCGTGATGGTGCACGCTTATAATCCCAGTACTTTGGGAGGCGGAGACTGGAGGATCTGGGTTCGCGGCCAGCCTCAGCTCTCTCTCTCTCTCTCTCTCTCTCTCTC
>PVJS01049081.1:0-14796 GCA_004027185.1 Glis glis
CTAAGTAGAGAGAGAGAGAGAGAGAGAGAGAGAGAGAGAGAGAGGGAGACAGGGAGAGAGAGAGAGAGAGACAGGGAGAGAGAGAGAGAGAGAGAGAGAGCTGAGGTTGGCCACGAACCCGGTTCCTCCGGTCTCTGCCTCCCAAAGTACTGGGATTACAAGCATGCGCCACCACGCCCGGCTGTCTGTTTTTTATTCTTTATTTTGAAATAGGGTCTCACTAAGTTGTGGAGGGCCTAAGTAGCTGAGGCTGGCCGCGAACCCGGATCCTCCTGTCTCTGCCTCCCAAGTACTGGGGTTACAAGTGTGTGCCTTCGTGCCCGGCTCATCCTTCATTCTTAGTCAAAAAAATCCAAAAGGACTGAAATCACCTTGGTTCCCAGGTGATTTGAGGCATATGATCTGAGTCAGGTTGCTCAGTATTACAGATCCTTGGATGGAACAAATGATTCTGAGGCAGAAATACTACCCAAGCTTGCCAAATATGAGCCAGGCTTGAGAATTTAGCAGAAGTTACTGGGAAAGAGACATGCCCTTCCCATTTGGGTTACTAAATTGGTAGAATGTCCTCTTGGAGCTATTGGTGGCATTCCCTACCTGCTGTGTGGGAAGGCATATTTGACAATGAAACAGATACAGAGGAAAATGGAGTTAAGACATGGGGAGACAGAATTGAGAGGAACAACTGGACTTAGCACACAGTGTTGCCATGTGTGGTAATACAGTGCTTGTTTGTTTTAAACTGGATCATTTTAAACTGAAAGAAGCTTGGCTAATTAAGTCAGTAAGTTGAATATAGCTTTTAAATTAGAAGTTAACTAGTTTTGTACTTGATATGCTTACCTTCTTGTTGGAAATAACAAGGCTTTAAATCAATTTTTCTTATTTTGCTTGCATAATGTGAAGTCCTTCTGAGAAAACATTATCTTGCTAACATGACAGTCAGTTACATCTTGAATTTTTTAAACACGGTAGTCCCCAGACAAATTTGTAGATGAATTAATTGCATTTAAAAAAAAACAGAGCTTCTATAGATCATAAGCTTCTATTTCCTAAACACTAGAGAGAAAAACTTTTTAATCTCTTTTTATTTCTGTGATTGCAGTAGATAGTAAGCAGTCCTCTTGGATTGTTCCCAGACAGAGGAAACTTGCCTAAATCCATTTAAAGTTTCACTGTGCTTGGTATAGTGTAAGCCCTGTATCAGTTAAAGAAATGGTTAGTTGGAGGATTTTCTGCTTTCAGCGTCCTGGGCATTTTCATCCCTCTTGGCCCATTATAGAACTAGAGGAGGCATGGTGGCTATTTCTTACGTCAGCTCTTGCTTTTCAGATTTGTTAGCCTGCTTTTTGCATTTCTCTGTTGTCTTATGGAAATATGACTTGTCTCTGAGTAAATTTCCAGAATGAAGGAGAGCTTGGAAAACATCTCATTATCACAAAAACACAGTTTCTTATAAGCTCTATTCCATATGTAAATGCCCACTCATTTGAGTTTCTTTTCAATGTTTGGCATTTCAGTTTGTATACATCTACATATTTGTATATAAATTATCCTATGCAATTGCACACTTTAGGAGAAACTATTATGGGGGTGGGAAACATTATGTTAAATAATTACCATTTTTACAATTTGAAATATTTTTTCCTTTTCTATTTTTAAAACACTACCCTTTATGGATTATGCAGCAGTGACATTGAAGGTTTTGCAGTTCAGAACCCTGCAATTCAAATAACATATTTTATTCTTGAATAATTAAATTCATTGTAATTGGAGATTTCTGTAAAAGCTATTCAGCATATTGCCACAGTCTCTACCTTGTCTATTCAATTGGTGAGTTACTGTTTCCAAACTCCTCTGAGAGAAATGCACCTAACAGCTTGTGATTCAAATTATGCAATACAGGATTATATATTTATACACAGAGAGAATTATTTGTGGTGGCACTTGTGTATGAAAATGATACTTCCAATCTCTGCTTACTATTTGATCACATCATACCATTGCTTAAAATCATGAATGACACTGTGGTCTGAAAGATGAGTTCAAACTTCCATGCACTCTGACATGCCCAACGCCTTGGATTTCCTGATGCAAATCCTACTAGCACATCTCAGGTCCTCATAAGGTTTCAGGCCCCTGGGCTTTTGCATGGGTTAGTGTCTCAGCCTGCAGTTTCTTGTCTGCCCACTTTTGTCCCTGGCAAATTCAACTCTCAGTTGAAGTGTAGTATATAACCTTAGATAGAGCCTTTATCAACTATTCTAAATAGTATTCAGTGCTCTTTTCTTCTTCATTCCTGGTGTACCTTTTACATACTATTACCATATTAATTATAATATTCTTATTTGTTGAATATTATATATTATATATTACCATAACATTAACATGGTAGACTGAGAAAAGTTTTTTCCACAGTTGCTTTGCAGGGTGGCCTTGATTAAGGAGTCATTATTTCTTTCTTCCAAACTGGTGGAAGTAGAATCCTTTGTGCAACAAAAGTACTTCCAATCTACAACTCTTTCATAGGACTGATTTTAAACAAGTTTAGTTTTATAGCTTTATTTATCTGGATCCATTGGTCCATCACAATTCATTCACTTGTTCGTTAAGGACACTGTGGAATAGAATCACAGGACAAATGCATTAATTATTTGTATCTAAGTTCAAGGACTTGATCTACATGTAAGACAAAAACGAGGTGAGATGATTGGAGGCAGACTGAGGAATCAGTCTTTCTGTATTCTTCCCCAAAGAAACAGCAAAGAGCTGTCAGTGCACAATCAACATGCACATAAATCCATTCTCTGCTCGTGTTACAACCATATAGAGCTTGAATTATGACTGTTGTCTTTTTGTTTGTTTGTTTATGTGACAATTGGCGATGGGGTAGAGTCACCACCTTGTGCATTGGTGTGTCCTATGCTCCACCTTCCTGCAGACTCAGTCCTATCCGAGTCAATCCACGTGTACAAGTCACCTCTCTTTAATGACCCAGGATACTAGAAAGCCTCCAGAATGGAGGTGGTTCTGGGCCACAGGAACGGCAGCTTGTATAATGTCTAGCAATGATGTTGAGCAGGAAAAATGATTGTCCTTTAGTGTTGCTGGCTGAATGAAAATGATCACAATGAGTCAATATAACTGAAAATGAGCTGGTAGGATTAGGCACTTCTCAGGATAAAGAGCAAATGCTGCAAAGCCTCCTGGTTATGGTCTCTTTCCTCTTCTCAGCTTTGCATGAGCGGTGTGTTGAGAAGGGTATAGGATTGGTGGGAGGAGACCAGAGAAGTCATTGCAATCCAGGAATTGGTCTGCAAATCTGGCCTGACTTCTAGATATAAATGATAATAAAATCTCCCATGATTATTCAGGCCGAAAGTCTCTGCCTTCCTCATTTTCTTTTCTATTATCCCAAGACCCAGAGTCCTGAATGCAGAAGGAAATGAGTCCTTATTAGCGGCAAGACTATTCTATTTCTCTGTTATATATCTTGTAAATGTCTTGGCCCCCTTTCCATCTGGATGTACATACTTTGTATTTTCATTTCAGTATCCTCAGCATCTAGCATCATGCCCAGGTCTCTGTTAAATAAATGAATGCTGAATGAACAAATGAGTGGGGGTGCATGGTTCCCTTTGATGAAAAACATGCCTTTTATTGGACTGCTGTCCTGCTTATTTGCATTAAACTTCTGACCCGCACGAGCATGGCATTCTGTAATGTTCCTATATGAATAAACCCACCTCTAACTTTTGTTTTGAAGCCCCTTTGAAGTTGTAAACTGACAGGACCAAGGCAGGATTCTATGAATGCCGTTATTTTCAGCATTCCCTCATTTTAGAAGAAAAGGAAACTTCCTTTCCTCACCTCCCACAGCCTGAAGAAAGTTTCCTTTTTGAGAACAAAATTACCATTTGTTTCAAGATTTCTCTTCAATTATAGCAATTTCCACATGTTTTTAAACTATTCTCAGCAAAAGAAAAATCAACATTATGTGCTTTTGAAACACAGGCGGATCTGGCAGGCACAGGTTTAAAGGAATCACGGCTGAAACAAGTAAGTTGGAAGGTTTTTCTTGTTCGCTCTTGGCTATTGCCCATGTTGTGTATGAAGCAGGGCATACTGGGCTTTTTTTTTTTTTTTGAGCGCAGTGAAATTGCTGCATAAAGTGGATCTTGAAAAGCACTATCAAATAGCTCACCCTCTTCATAAGGATAAGATTGCGTATCCAGTTAGCTGAAGTTTTCCCTGTGTATTTTTTACGTTCGCAGGCTTGGGTTGGGAGGACAGTCCAGAAGCATCCTTTGCAATCAACCAGCTGTGGCCTGCCAATTCTGGTTCCTGACAGGTAGCAAGCTGTATTCTGGGCTGTAAAGAATCTCAAACAGTCCTGATGTGCTCTAGGGAGGGTAACTGTTTAGCCTAAGCGATTCAAAGAAGCATAATTGTGCTTCACAGTACACAGAAAGTCACCACATCTGTTTCATATTTTTGGCTTTTAGAACTGAACTAGAACAGAGAAATAAACATACAGCTTTGAATATAGAGTAAAAACAAGTTCATGGTGCACAGATGAGCATATTGTATGTAACTCAGTGAAAATTTCCTTAATGAGGGTTTCTTTTGGTAAAGTGAGAAATATTTCTGGTGTTAATCAAGGTTTTTTAAAAAAAGATTTAATAGAAAATATTATCTATTTAAATGTCAAGGCAGCCTCTCATTCCTCCTTAAATCTATTATAGTCAATTGTTGAGATGCCACAGTGGTGGTCACATGACCTATTGCAAATATTTGGGGCGTCATCTGCACTGCATTAGCCTTTCTAGTGGTAGTTATTTAAAAAAATAATTTGGATGTAGTAGGCTAAAAACATTCAAGGCAATGAATTAGAACTTCATTAACCACTTTCATCTTTTATTTTGGTTCAAATGTAAATGCAGTCATTTGATATCTAAGTGTATATAATATGTGATGACTGTCTTTTAAAAATGTAATCTAGCAGAAAATACATCTTAATTTGAATGTAACACTGCTTTAAATATAATTTTAATATTCTTCAGCATCTGGCGTCTCAAAGAATCAGGTCATTTGAGGTTAAGAAAAATTTTCCCTGCAAATAAAAATAATAATAATAATCTTCAGACAGTGAAAATGGCAAGTATTTACTTGAAATGATCAGACACCATGGAGAAGAGGGAAGAAAGAAACTAACATGGTTGGAGGTTTTTCTTTTCTACAGGTTTGACATTATGATACTGCGATATTGTGTAGATGACATTTTGAGATCTTATAGATGAAGAATTTGATGTGAAGTACTTAGCTCAGATATCAAGAGGTCTGTTGATTATACTCAGATAACTTAGTCCCTTTCCTTCATTTGCAATTATGTATTTTCATATTTATTTTTAAATGTCTGTCTTCCCAGCAGTCTGTAAGCTCCATGAGGTCAAGGACTCTGTCTGTCCTCCATTGTACACCCAAGTACCACTCATATATGAGTAGCAGTTAGTTGGTATTTGTTGAAATTATAGATGCCTGGCCCTGTTCTAAACTACTTAGTATGTTGACTTATTTAATATTCCCAATAACCATATGAGTGGATTACTGCTATTCCCACTTTATAGGTAAGTAAAGAGAAGCAAAGAGAAGTTGAGAAACTTGCTGGAATCACATAGCTAGTAGGTAGGCACAGCAGAATTTAAGCCTAAACCTTCTGACTCTGTCTCAAGGTATGCTTTTAATTACTAAATGAACTCTTAGCAAAGTAAGAAATACTCTGATGTTAATCAATACTGAAAAAGATCTGATAGACAAAATTAGATGCAAAGGCAGAGTATCATTATCCCTGTCATAGTACTTATTCATTTAACAAAAATATACTAAGTACTTATGCACCACTGTGCTAAACATGTTAGATTACCTTACTCAAACCTTACAGGAATCGTGTGTGTGTGTGTGTGTGTGTGTGTGTGAACCTTATTCTCTTTATTTTACAGATCAGAAATTGAGGCTTAAAAGGTTAAGTAATTTGGTCCAGGAAACATGTCCTACAATTTGCACTCAGGACTGAAAGCCTAGCTTGCCTAGTTGCAAATTCATGCTCTGTGTCAAGATGTAGGGCTCCAATTTCTTTCCATTCTCTATTAATGCAATAGAAGTATATCTTATAAGCCCAAATGTGGTGGCCCATATCTTAGAAAGATATTGATGTCCTTGATTTTTGGCTTCCTTTATCTTACTTCATGATTTGGGTTTTGTGAGTAACGTGGGTCTGTTTTTTGTCTTGCCTTGAGGGGAAAGCGAGGCAGGGCGGATGCTCACCTTTGTCACTGATTTAGGCTGACAGGAGTTTAGCAGAGCCCTGGAGTTGTGGACCACAAACCTTCATGATTCTGTGCTGTAGGCCAGAAAGAAGAAATTATTCTCTCCCCTTCTTCCATCATTTTAAATCTGCAGAGAACTTGTGTGCTATAAAAACTTGAAACCTGCTCTTCTATTGTTAACATATGATCTTTTTTATAGGCTGTCAGAGATGAGGAGGAGGGGTGCAGAGTTCAAGTGTTATTTTTAATCCAGTTCCTATAGCTCTCTTTATATCAGAAACCTGAGGAGTATTTGTTAATTACAGCGATCATATAATCTTTCAAATGCAAATAGTCTGACTCAGATTTCAGTTTGTTTGGTACCAACTGATGATTAAAGAATGGTATAGCTTTAGAGTTGTTCTACTCCCATCTGTGTGCACCAGGCAATCACCACTTACAGATGGTTGTGATTCAGAGACAGGTTGCCACATGCGGAAAAAAGTATGTTTCAGTTATTTTAATAAGATTTATTGCAGTAGTCACAGTTAAATGCTTAAACCTTAATGATAATTGCTGCTAATCTTTCAAGAAAATGATTAGAGTTTAATAAACCTCAAGAAGGATATTTTACTGCGAACTTCAACAAAATTGCAAAGGTAAATTTTATGTTTATTTCCTCATCTAATAAAATCGAACACTGTGTACACATTTTTCCATTTACACAAATTAGATTTTGATACACACACACACACACACACACACACACACACACACACACCCTTATGGGGACAAATTAAACACCTCCAGTTGCTATGAAAACAATAGTGGGTCAAACGGCACTGAACAATTCTGAACAAATATACTAAAACAATTCCTTATTAGCCTTGAGCTTTTGCTTGTGATAAAGTACACATGACATGAAATTTACCATTTTAACTCTTTCTAAGTGTACAGTTAAGCCTCCAGAATTCTTCCATCTTCTCTATTAAAAATTCTGTATCCTTTAATGTAATTCCACATTTCCTTATCATTTTAGTACTTAGTGACATTTATTCTACTTCCTGTCTCTCTGATACCTATTCTAGGTATCTCATGGCTATAATTTGTCTGCTTGTGTCCTTCCAAATTTCATGTTGGCATTAAGAGATGGGGTGTGAGGAACCCGTTATGTGACAGAGGATGTGTATCTATGTATGTATATATGTATATGTATAGACATATTCACATATGATATATGCATGCCATTCTCAGATATGCATGAAGGGGATTTGTGCCCATATAAAAGGGCTTGAGGAAAGGAGTTTGTCCCTTTTGGCCATCCTACCATGTGAGTATGCAGGAAGGTGTCATCTTTGAAGCAGAGATCAAGTCCTCACTAGATACTGGACCTGCCAGCACCTTGATTTTAGACTTCCCAGCCTCTAGGACTGTGAAAAATAAATTTACATTATTTATAAATTTCCCAGTTTAAGCTATTTTGCTAGAGTAGCAGGGATGAACTAAAACACTCATATAAGTAGAATTATAAGACATTTATTTTTTGTGTCTGGTTTATTTAGCATAATTTTTATTTCACTTTGCATGTTTTTGGAGTTCATCAATATATAAGAATTTCATTCCTTTTTATGATGGAATAATATTCCATTGGATGCATATAGCCACATTTTATTTACTAATTCATTTATTGATGGATATTGGAATGGATATTGTAGCCTTTTAGAGATTGTGAATAATGCTTCTATGAACAGGGTTAGACACATATCTGAGTCTCTGCTTTCAGTTCTTTTGGGTACATGTCTAAGAGTGGAATTGCTAATCATACAGTAATTCTGTGTTTAACTTTTTGAGGAACTGACAAACTTTTCTCATCGTGGCTGCACCATTTTAATTCTCTGACAGCAGTGCACAAGGGTTCTAGTTTCTCAATATTCTTAGCAATGCTCATTATTTCTAATTTTTTTATGATAATCATCCTCTAATGGGTGTTAATCATCCTCTAATGAAGCTTTGTAAGTTAAATGAAATATGTTGAGTAATCACATAAAGTTCTTATTTGTACTAATTTTGTGCAAATTGTCACAAAGTTAGAATTTTGAATGATCTAAATTTGAATCATCCATTATTTGGTTTGGCTAACCTTCCTGACCAAATAGGAAAGTTCCTTTACTTAAGACTGAAGCCAACCCAGGCCTGGTGGCTCAAACCTGTAATCTCAGTACCTGGGAGGCCAAGACAGGAGGATAGCAAGCTTCAGACTAGAGTGTGGTTAACTTAGTGAGACCTCACTTCAAAATTTAAAAAAAAATATAAAGGTCTGGGGCTGTAGCTCATAGATTGAACACCCCTGGGTTCAAACTCCATTACTCCATGTGCGCGCACACGCACGTGTACACACACACACACACACACACACACACACACACACACACAGAGTGATACCAAAGACATGCATACATGATGTTCAATCCTATGTGAAAGCCTACTAGAAAAGTAATTTTGTTTTAATGCACAAAATAAGTACAACAATAAAATTTGTAACTCATGAAGAGAGATGAACGATATAAGTTATAATTCAGGGCATTTCTACTGTTGGTCAGGTAGAATGTTGTATGTATGCTAAGTAGGTTGAAATAGAATACATATATATGTGTAAGTATGTATATAGACACAGAAATACCTATATGATATATATACAAAAATATAAGCAGGAGGCTATTGCAGAGGGGACATGGGTAAAATAAATGGGATTTCAATAGGTAGGAAAATCTGAGATACCCCAGTTGACTTTGAATTTCAGGATTTGTCTTTACAAAAGATGCGCTGACATTCTGGGGCTGGGCTAACAGACAAAAGTAGATCTACATGCACATTCTAATTATGGTTATTTCCTTTTCAAACCAAGGTCTAAATCTGACTTGATTTGAATAGAATTTGTGCCTTTTTAAAGATTGTTCTGTGTTAAGCGTATACTTCTGTCTAGGGGAAATGTGGAAATGGGGTTGGGGAATGAGCTTCACATTAGAGAAGCCACTCAGAGGAGAACTGGGTCTCCTGTTTTGGAAGAAAAATCAATGGGTATCGAGTTTTGATTGAAGATGGCTATAAACCATCCTTTAGACACATTTGAAGGTTTAGTGTTTCATTTCTTGCACTAAGCACCGACATTTTATCACCATATAATTCTAGGTTTATATGGCTTTGGAGCTTAAACTTTGGGTTCATGTCTGAAATAAAAGTCCTTAAATTATTTATTTGTAGTTTTAAGGTGAAACAACTTAGTTGTATTTTTTTTTTCAGAATCAAGTTCAACATGCCTTAGAGACCTATTACCTAGAAAAACTCATTTAGGAAAGTAGATACAAGCAAAATAATTCTTTTTTGAGATATACAGTGTTGATGGTGTTTTCATTGAAATGATCCAGTGTTTATTTATAGTAAAATTTTTTATAACACTTAATATTAGTCAAAGAAAAGTTCTGCATAACTCTGGTTAAGGCATTGTAAAATATAAATAAAATAAATCGTGTCCTTTTCTCAGATAACTTATATTCCAAACTGCACAGAAGTGCCCTACAGGTTGGGATATTGAACACATGTTTAAGATGCAACCATGATTGAGAGACCACATTGTTCGGAATAGCCAGTATTCACAATGTGCTGGAAAACACTTATGTGAGCCCGGGTAGTTGTGGAAATGAATTACTCATTGCTTCTTTCCCAATGAATGAATCATGGCTGGTTGAATGGAGGTGAGAGTATCAAGTACTCTCTCTTTGAGTGATGACAAGAATTTTTCATCATTTTATATATTATTCAATATCTCTGTCACTATCCCCATGGATAAATGATATGAAAAATGATACCTTATCATTTAAAATCAATTGAGATATTTACAATTTATACTTTTCTTCCATAGATCTGAAAGTGCTTTCTAAAAATCAATTAATTTTCACAATATACTACTGTAAGGTTAGTCTTATTATCACCATTTTATGGACAAATCCAAAGCAGGCGAGGTTAATTAACTCAGCATAGAGTCCAAAGGCCTGGAGTGGCAAGGCAAAAATGGACTGAGTACCAACCTGAAGGCCAGGAACTCTGCTTTTAGCATGGATTTTAATTGATTTAGATCAGTTTTTCCAGCCTAAAAAGCACATGCAATAATTCTGAATTATCAGGCAGCAGTATAGTGTGGATTAAACAATTAATATTCTGAAGTCCTTTATAACTGTGAATTATTATTACATTTTCCAGCCTGAGACCACTAAGTAGGCCAAGCTACCTTCTAGCACTGGTGACCAAAGTGTAAATTAATTGACTAAGTGAGAAATTCATCTCGTACATTTCCTGCAGAGGGATAAGAGACTCCTTTGTTCTGATTGGAAATCTATATACACAGTGGTACATTTTACTCTGTTTTCCTTAATGTATGTGTTTGCATCCAGTCCCTTAATGAGCTGGGAATTCGTCTTACACAGAGAGATGCTGTATTTAAAATGCCTGCATAAAATGTTCACGGTTCTATCACAGAGGCCTATATTCCTTTTCTGGAGATGCACTTTAGAAATAACATCATATGATTAGCCAAATAGTGGTTTGCTTTACTAATCTTTTATACACATGTCTGAAAAGACTCTCGAAAATAGTATTTTCTCCAAGGAAATATTATTCTGTGTTATCAAGCTCTGTGCTTATGTTTGGTGCTTTTCCATTAAATATACTTAGAGACTGTTACAATATTGAAAATCTAGGGGTTTATTGAAAGTTTTCCTCAAACCATTTGATTAAGAAAGTTAAAAAATCCCAAACACTTCATTTAAGGAATGGCGCTGAAGGATGTAAGGACTAAAACAACCTTAATTTCTTTTTTGTTTGTGTGTGTGTGGTATTGAACCCAGGAGCATTCTACCCCTGAGCCCCACATCAGCCCTATTTTATATTTTGTTTTGAAACAGGGTCTCGCCAAGTTCCTAAGGGCCTTGCTAAGTTGCAGAGGTTGGCCTCGAACCTGTGATCCTCTTGTCTCAGCTTCCCAAGTACTGGGATTAGAGGCGTGTGCCACCACACCCATTTTAGTTTTATGCTTTTTTTCAAAGGCGAAAGGAAGCATAACTAATGAATTCTTAATATTTTATTGGATAGGTGTTAAGAATAATTTTCAAGATTGTGTTAAGATAACTTTGAAGTTATTCATTCAACAAATATCTATTGAGAAGCCATTATATTCTAGCCATAGTTTTAGATGCTGAGAATATGGACAAGGACCCTGGTTTCTATCAATTATAGTTGAAGAATTTCTCTTCTCCTAGATTGTCAATTTTTTTATCATAAAAATGTGTTGAATTTTGTCAAATGCTTTTTCTGAGATGATTATTTTTTATCATTTATTTTATTACTATGGTGTATTACACTGATTGCTTTTCATATGTTGAATATATTTGGCATTCCTTGAATAAATCCTTCTTGTTCATAGCATATAATTCTTATAAATTCTTCTTAAAATCAAAACTGGGTTTGCTTTGCTAGTATTTTACTGAAGACCTTTGTGCCTGTCTTTATGAAGAATATTGGTCTGTAAGTTTCTTTTCTTGTAATGTTTCTTTTTCTGGAGGGAGAGTCAGGTTACCTCTGATCTTAGGAATCAGTTGGGAATAATGACCTCCACTTCTGTTTTTTTGGGGGGTGGTGGTAGGGAGTGGAAAGAATTTTTAAAGAATTGGTTTTTGGTTAATTGTTCTTTAAACATTTGATAGAAACACCAGTGAAGACATCTTGTCCTGGGATTTTTTTTCATGGGAAGCTTTTTGATTACTAATTCAATCTCTCTACTTTTCAGATTTTCCATTGTTTCTTGAGTGTGTTTGGGTAGTTTGTAGCTTTTAAAATATATTTATTCATTTTATCTGTTATCTAATTTGTTGGCACATGATTATTCAAATGTATTTCCTGATAATTCTTTCTATTTCTTTAGGGTCAGTAGTGATTTTCCCTTTTTTTATTTATCATTTTAGTAATTTGAAACTTTGCTTTTGTCCTTTCAAAAAGCCAACTTTTGTTTTTGTCTATTTTCCTACTGTTTCTCTACTTCCTATTTATTTCCTCTAGCATCTTTATCATTCCTTTTTTTTTTTTTTGGTGCTGGGAGTTGAACCCAGGGGCATTCTACCTCTGAGGTAGACCCCCAGCCCAACTTTTTTATTTTGAAACAGGGTCTCACTAAGTTGCGGAGGGCCTCACTAAGTTGCCGAGGCTGGCTACTAACCTGTGATCCTCCTGTTAAAGCCTCCCAAAGTACTGGGATTACAAGCATGTGTCACCACGCCCAGCCATTCCTTTTTTTTGGTTTATTTTGCTCTTCCTATTCTAGTTTCCTATGGTGGAAGTTTTGGTTACTGACTTGAGACTTTTTTTCTTTATTAATATGTGTTTAAAACTGTAAATTTCCTTTATTTGCTGCTTTATCTGCAGACCCTGAGGCATGGTATATTGTGCTATCCTTTTCATTTTAAAGTGTTTCCCAACTTTCCTTATGATTTTCTCTTACAATCATTGGTTATTTAGGAGAATATTGCTTAATTTTCATTTATTTATAGATATCCTAAATTTCCTTTAGTTATTGTGATAATGTGCCCAAAAAAGTAATTTTTTTTGCCTCGTTTTCTACCCTAAAAATTAAATTCCCTGCCTTTACTGCCCCAAGGATGGAAAAACCAGTTCCTGCCTTTATTGGCCCTAAGGATGATACCTGATGAACCAGTTTCTGCCTTTATTGCCCTAAGGACAATACCCAATAAATCAGTTTCTGCCCTTACCTCCGCTCTGGACAGAGCCCTAAAAACCAACCCCACCTCTGTGTTTAACCCCCTACCCTAAACTAATCACTTTACTTCTAAATAAGGGAAAACTTTCTGTGGTTGGCTGATTCGAACCCAAACTGCAAAAATCAGTTTCTGTACCCACAGCTTGTTCTATAAAAAGAGAGCTGTAAGCTACACAAGGGGCTGCCGTTCTAGCCTGTGCTGGTGGACGGTAGCCCCGTGGTATTATAGCCTCGCCTTAACTGAGATGGTGGTCTTGGAATTTCTGTTTCTCGCGTCTTGTTCAACATTATCAACTTCTCATTGTGTCACATGCTCACAGACAGCATGATTTATATAATTTTAATCCTTTTCAATTCATTGAAGCTTGTTTTATTGTCTAATATGTGGAATATCCTGGAGAATGTTTCACGATGAGCACTTGATTCTGCTATTTTTAAGTGGAATGTTCTATAACTGTCCGTTAGGTCCTGTTGGCTTAAGTTCTGTTCAAGTTTTTTTTCCCTGGTTGAACTTGTATCCATTCGCCTATTTTTTTTTCTTTGTAAGTGCAGCATGGATGTCTTTGGTATCATTGAATTGTCTGTTTCTCATTTCAATTCCATCATATTTGCTTCATGAATTTGGGGTTCAGTTGTTAGGTGTATATATGCATATAGTTGCTAAATCTTCTTGATTAATTGACACTTCTATCATTATAGCATTCCCTTTTTTTGTTTCTAGTAACAATTTTATGGTAGTCTATTTTGTGTGATATTAGTATAGCCCTCTCTCTCTCTCTCTAGTTCTTTTTTGGTTACTGTTTGTATATTATGTAATTTCATATCTTTCTACTTTTGAGTTTGCAAACCTAAAGTGTGTCTCTTATAGAAAGCATCTAGTTGGATAGTGTTTTCTTTCTTTTTTTTTTTTGTCAGTACTGGGATTGAACCTTGGGACATTCTACCTCTAGGATACACCCCAGCCTTATTTTTTATTCTTTATTTTGAAACAGGGATACTGTTTTCTAAAAAAATGATTTTGCCAATTTCTGCCTTTTAATTGGAAAGGTGAATCCATTGTCTGTAATGTAATTACTGATAAGGTAGGATTTATATTTACTATTTGCCTTTTGTTTCTTATGTCTTATCTTTTTCCTTTATTCCTCCATTTCTGCCTTCTTTTTGTGTTTTCTACTGTGTCATTTTAATTCTCTTATTTGTTTTACTCTATTTTTGAGTTATTTTTCTAGCAGTAACTAGGGATTACAATTGAAATCTTGGTTAATAATAATCTAGTTCAGATTAACACCAATTTAATGAAATAGTATAAAAATCCTCCTATGTGACTCCATTCTCTCTTCTTTGTGCTACTGTGAGGTGGTTAGATAGAGAAGCAGGTGGGCTGGATCCAGATGGACCTGAAGCACCTGAAGGAAGAGGTTCAACAAGCTTTCATATATGCCAACCATGAATCCATTGAGAAGGAAATTCAGAAAACAATTCCATTCACAATAACTTCAAAACCAATCAAATACCTAGGAATAAACTTAACCAAAGAGGTAAAAGACCTCTACAATGAAAACTATAGAACACTGAAGAAAGAAATTGAAGAAGATCTTAGAAGATGGAAAGATCTCCCCTGCTCTTGGATAGGCAGAATAAATATTATCAAAATGGCCATCCTGCCAA